>VUQH01018885.1:2130-15236 GCA_015106775.1 Etroplus canarensis | reverse complement strand
GCGCCTGTAGTTGGTGTCCTGTCGCGTAATCCGCGGACCAATGCAGGACAACAAGTCGTCAAACTGGGCCACAGAGAGACGAAAGTACCGCTGAAAGCGGCCATCATCCAGATGCAGCTCCTGGAGTAGATGGTGAAACTCACCGTACTGGGAGCGTCTCTGAATGATATCGTGAACCCAGACACGGTGACGTGCTTGCCAGCGCCTTTGTAGATCTCTCCAAAACAAATAAATCCAAGCTACTCTCTCAACATCAACCATGTCTTCCATAATGTAGCAATGAGGCCGATAGGTTGGGGGTAGCACAGGTGAATTCGTGTGTGGTTTTTTTGGACACGCGAATAGGGGCGAATTCGCCGCGCAGCCAAACAGAGGCAGCAGAGGCGAATTTGCCACGCGAATCGCGTTCGGTGTATATGTAGCATAAGGAGCTCACTATTTTCCAGCATCGTAGTGTCACAGGATGCCACCACTGCAACAAGTCAGTTTGTGAAATTTCATCACTCCTAGATATTCCACGATCAACTTTAAGTGGTATTGTTGTGAAGTGGAAATGTTTAGGAACCACAACAACTAAGCTACAAAGTGGAAGACCACATAAGGTTACTGAGTGGGGTTGCTGAGTGCTGAGTCACAGAATGTAAAAGTCACCAATACTCTGCTGACTGCTGACCAAGTTTCAAACCTCCTCTGGCATTAACGTCAGCACAAAAACTGTGTCCCAGGGGTTTCATGACATGGTTTTCCATGGCCAATTATACTTAAAACATTTACAAATAATAACCACATTTATATTGTTTCAGAAAACGTCTTAAAGTGTTCCAGGCTAAGATGTTACAGCGCTGATCTAAGGAAAGGAAAAATTTAAGTTTTTACAATTTTTCAACTAATTTTCACAAAATGCATTTCCTTTTATTAAATTCAAATACTCTGGTTTTCCAGTTCACCTCTGTGGGTCCATTTCCACATGCTTTGTAGTGCTGCCAAATTTCAGACAAAAGTAAGAATAGCAAAAATTAACAAAATAACCAAAGCTTAGGGATATCTTCCTGCAGCGGGGCTGATGCAAGAGACAAAAGAATATTAGTAAAGTGGGAGAAAAACATATTAAAAAGAAGTGGGAGGACTTGTAATCAAGTTAAACAGTGCAGTGGTGAACATTCATAGTATACATGCAGGTTTTAAGAAAGAAACTGGGGAATGCTGTGGCTGTGGAGATGCTGCTGATATGGCTAAAGATCTCATTTTAAGGGACTGTTACCCCCACCATGATTTATAGAGGATATTTTACCAGAATTCCTGCACTATCAGTGCCGCTACCATTGTATGTACAAAGCCATTTCTCTCGAGGTGTAAAGACTAAACACATATCAGCAGTGCCTCAAGTAAAGGCTTCAGTGAAGAGCAGCCAGTACTGTAGTGCCAGAGGTGGAGGGAAAATGCTGAGACGGAGGGGAAGGCAGGCCACTTACTAGGCAACCGTGCCTGGGCCTGGGATGTAAGAACCAGCCTCTGGGACAATAAGCTGGGCTGGATGGCATGGCTGGGGGCTAGAGCTGGCCTGGGGACCTGTGTTAATCCGGGCTGGCTGTTGGGAGCAACAGATCCCATAACTGTGCCAGCTAAGCTCTGGCCTAAAGCCACAGGGGCAGCCCCCAGCAAATGCTGTCCAATGCCACTAGTCCCAGAGGAGGCTGCAGTGTTGTTGCTGCTGTTGACAGGAGTGGTAGCCTGGGCTCTCTGAGTTGCTGTTCCAACCACTGTGAAGTACAAGGCAATGGGGTATGGGACTCCATGTTAGGGGTAACCCAATATTTAGTCATATCAATATGATCAAACAGTTTCTCTATAAATTCAATCAGCAGTGGTGGGCCAACACAGCAAATACTATTAGGGATGTTACTAATGTCATTGATATTCATTGCTAGCAATCTGATGAAAAATATGAATGTTAACAAGGAAGTGTTGACAGACTGAATGAGACTTCAATATATACAGCAATCCAAACCATGTCTTTCACCTGTAATTACCTGACACTTCACCAGTTGCTTCAGGGTTTGCACTGAAAGACGGGAGATGCTGTGCAATTTTTACAAATCTTGTTCGAGGTATGAATTTGCACACCACACAATTGTTCAGTTTTCTGGCCCGCGTGGCCTGACACTGGGACTTCTCCGCTCACACTGTACTGGTCATATAACTGACTACCATAAGGAGCCCACACTTAATCAAACAGATGGCTGTGTCCTCAGTATTGACAAACACTTGGGTAACTGCACACATGGTGTGCTTAACGGATATTTTTATATAGTATATTTTATACTTCAGAGTGAACAGTCCAAAGACTTTGAATGTTGCGAGTACATAGCATCTGATAACCTAAACTGTTAGACTAAGAATTAGAGTCAAACAGACAAATATGAGTGTTTTTGTTCTTTTAAAAAAAACATGAAATATATCAACTGCCTTAGCTTTCTCGTACAAAACTATGATTGCAAACCTAGGTACCAGACTGGGAAATTTGTGCACCATTAATATAGGAAATGTGCATCTGTAGACCGCCAGCTCTGTCTGTGCAGATGTATTCAGTAGAAGCTAAAGCTGTAGTGATGGACTTCACCTAACAAGTTTACCATTACTTGCATAAATTTTCCATTAATCGTCAATTAATAATTACTTAGGACTGGGACATAACATAGTGGTAATTAAAGGGAGAAACCTGTAGCAGCTTTACATTTAGCCTTGCCATAATGGTTATGCTGCTATCAGGGAAACAATATTGCCAACCCACCACTGCTGCATGGAAATAAATTTAAATATATGGAACTTTAAAATAAATCTTGCCAGTGAAAGTTTACCAAACCTCTACATGAAAGTTGTAGGATAAAGACTTGACTTTTATTAAAAAAAAAAAAATACAGCATTGTGCATAAAATATGTGTAAGATGATACAGATTTTAAAAAATGAACTGCAAACGCTGATGTATGAATGTAAGGCTCAGTGTTAATAGCCTTTAAGCATGACACAGTACATCAGGCTCATTTAAATTCAAGATGGCATTTCAAATCATGCAAAATAACACTCCACACATCACAAGTTGACCTAGTATAAGCACGTTAAGTAAATGCAGCACCAAAACAACCATATGACAAGTGAAGTTTACAGTTAAAGTCTGATGTGTACATCACCAGGACAATGCGAAACCCAAACTTCCTTTCTTTTACTTGGTACTGCGCCTGAAATGATCTTACCATGAGCAGTGGCTGCCGTCGTTGAAGTGGTGACTGGGGACTTGCCTCTGGTCTGGCCTGCCTGGCTGGTGGTAGAAGGAGAGGTGCCAGTTGCAGGAGAGCTTGTTTGAGGACGCTGACCTGCTGCATTTGCAAAGGCAGCTAAGCGACCTTCTGGCTTTGTGCCATACTGCACTGATTGGAACAATCTAATCAGAGGAAAAAATGTGGAGAATTTCAATGTACCACAATACTGAGGTTACATTTTATCTGAAAACCTCTAAAAGAACTTTATATGAATGTGCCAAGTTATATGGGCAATTACATTACTGACCTCATGGGTTTTATCGGACATGGTTTGGGTCTTGGTGGTGGATCTGGACCAGTGTAGATTTCCTCTATCAGCTGCTGAGTGATCTTCAGTTTGGGTACTGCCTCTTCAGTGTGATAGCGAGTCAGTCTGTTCTCATTATTGATCAGATCAAATATTGACAAGTTGGCAATCTAGGGGGATAATGAGTTGAGACAAGGTAAAACAATGGAGGTGGAACAGTGGAAAGTGACTATGAGATTACTCATTAATTGCAATGGCCATGGATCAATTTCTGTTGCTCTACCAATGGTTTTGCCAAGGCTAAAAGGACACATACCTCACTCGAGTCAGTCTGAAGAGCACCCAGCACCAGTGATGGCACTTTATATTCTAGAGAGGAACAGAAATAGGAGCTGCTCGTCTCTCTGGGTGCCACCAGGTCAGGGTGATTACACACTCGCTGTAACTGCATCAAGACCTGAAGAACGCTGACAAAATGACCCGTTTTCAGAGCCTCCTGAGCGCTAGGGGAGCACAGTCACACAGAAGAGATCATTATGAAGAGACTGACAACATATATGCAAAACGTACATCCCTTCAAAATATATACTATTCTTCCCCAATAACATGCATAATAAAGGTCTTTCCAATTAAAAAAATATGAGGCAAAACAAACATAATTTGGTAAAAACAAATATGTCCCATGGACCCAAAATATCTTATTGAAAATTTGACACTGTCAAGTGATTAATTTGTACATTACAAGTTTTACTGTTAATAATTTTAAATTTATTTTTCCAAAATGGAGCACACATTGGATTCATCCATCATATCAGCAAACATTGCACTTTGTGTCAGAGAAAACTCAGCAAGAGGGGTAAATATTTCACCTTGGTTGAGTGAGGATATCCTCATAAAGACTCTTCTGTCTGCTGGACAGACGGCACTTTAGGATGTGCTCGTACTTCTTGGGCAGCTGTTTCTCCACATCCCTTTTGGAGCGCCTCAGGATGAAAGGTTGGATCATCTACAATAAAGAGAAAATAGGGGTTTAATATTTAATTTGGGGATTACACAGGTTAAATGAAGATTAAATCTACAGACACTATACCTACCCTGTGTAGGCGGATGACCAGTTTATGGCAGTAGTCCTGGTTCTGGTCTGTGCCTGCCTTAACAGGAAAGTCAGAGTAAGGCCTGGTGATTCCTGGCAAAAGAAAGTGGATCATGGTCCACAGCTCCTTAAGAGTGTTCTGTAGAGGAGTGTTGATCAGGAGAATCCTTTGCTCACTGGAAGATTCACAAAAATATCTCAGTTATTCAGTCAGCTGAACCTTATTGGAATTATCTAGCAATTTCATAGAGCCAAACTAAATCCCTCTCACTGAAATAATCTCATCATTGAAGTAATTCGCCCAAAAACTTGCACATATCTGTGACTCCTTGGTAGCCATCACTAATATATCACTGAATAATAGTATTAACAATTTATCAAGGAGCTCACCTTCTGAGAGCAAAAATTGTTTCCCAGTGTTTCTCTGTCATGTTTTTGATGAGTTGCACCTCGTCCAGGATGAGGTGCCTCCACCGTCTCTTTAGAAAATGGCTCTGGTCTTTCATCAGCAGCTTGTAGGAAGTCACACAAACATGGAAGCTGTTGGCTTCCCCCCACCACTGTAGATCAACAACCATATAATTACTACATTTACAGTATCTGAGTAAAAAAAAAAAAGCCTTTTATATCTATTCATGAAATAAATGTGTATTTATCACCAAATTACCCTTCTTTTTGATCGCCGTTCCCTTCTGTTGCCAAGGTACAACAGGATCTTAAGGCCAGGACACCAGCGCTTGAATTCCACCTCCCAACTCAGCAACTTGGAAGTTCTTACTACAATGAGATGGGGTCCCCAGATGCCTGCAAACAAAAAGGACTATGTTCTTATACCATTCAAACTGTACAAATAAAGGAAAAATGTTCACTAGTGAAAAACCATCCATGTCTGATCTAAGGCATACCCTCTTGCCCAGCCAAGTGGGCCATGTAAGCAACTGTCTGTACAGTCTTGCCAAGACCAGTCTCATCAGCCAAGATGCCATTGAGGTTTTTCTTGTAAAGAGTTACAAGCCAGTCAACACCAATCTGCTGATATTCTCTCAGAGACCCATGCAATAGAAAAGGAGCTGGGCTGCGGTTCTAGTTCAAAAAAAGAAGAAAGAATTAGTTTAGAAAAATTATCATAAAAGTTTTCTTTGTTTGTTTAAATGTGTGAGAGGTCTGAATGTGTCTTACTGATGAAGTGGTTCTGAAGCTGCCCTTGGGCAGGATGAGCTCTGTAGCAGCAGCCACTTCAGCTATGTCTCTGCAGGGTTTCCCATCAGAGTCAGAGGAAGTGGCTTTATCAGCACCACGGTACTGGTCCACACTCAGCAGGGAGTCGATCAGCACGGCCTCAGGCAGGCTGCCTGCTAAACATTCCATTTCTAGGAAATACAGAACATGAGAGTATTTTAAAATCACGTCTTTTAAAATTGGTCAAAAAAATTCAAATTAACCTGACTGTTTCATTTTTCCAATTACAGACGTACCTTCAGTCTCTTCCATTTCACCCTCATCACTATGAGGACTAGGCTGAGGCCATTCAAAGTTGTCAGCATAGGCACCAGCATATTGTTTCATCAAAGCATCCAGAGGCATCTCAGCTATAAGACAAATACAAAAGCATTTCAGTATAAAGAAAGAAACAAAGACAAGCAGTTGCTGGTCTTAATTAACTTAATAGCAAAAAACCTAAAAATTGTATAATAAGGCGCATTTGTAATTTGTTAGGAAGAAAATAATATAAATTAATAAAACACTATAAACACCTGATGTAAGCTTAAGATAAGAACTACTTTATTTATCCCAAAAGCTGGGAAATTACTGCACAACAGTGGCCAAATGTTACCATCTTTAGCAATAATAGTACATACACTACCTTTAGGCATATGGTGCGCCAGTAGTGGCTGAAATAGTAGCAATGTCTCAATTGGGAGATCTCAAACTGATCAAATGTATACTGGTAGCGGTAGCTTTAAAAGTAGGAACTGTCAGTTGCTTAACAGAAGGAGACAACAGACTTGCAAATTTCTTCCTGACTTGAAGAACAGTATGCTGATCTAAGCCCAAATCTGTTAAAATTTGCACCTTTTTTGGGGGGCAAACAGAAATGAGGGGTAAAAAAAACAGCTTTACATATATTTTTTTTCAAAGATCACACAAAGCATCACATAAGATGGTTATATCATTTAGCAAATAAGCCATCATCTATGTAACAAGCACCAAATTTTAGCACCATCTTATGGCCAAATCACGGAACTGGTTCACCTATACCAGGGGTGTCAAGCTTCTGGCCCCGCCCCCTACTTCCAGTCACCGATTTGATGTAAAAAGAATCATGCAATTCGGCTCTATTAAGTGCCACATTGCAATTATATAATTCAATGCATCCAAATCTCATTATATAATTGTAATGTGGCCCTTTAAAGGGTCACATTACATGATATTTCTGACAACAAAACGGTGAAGTAGGGGGAGGGGTCAGAAGCAGCCCCCGGGGCCAGGAGTTTGACTCCCCTGATCTATACATTGTAGAGTAAACACTGCCATCAAGAAAGGAAGAGATTCACTAACTACAAGGCTGTTACCTCCATGATACTTATTGAATCTCATGCAAGAGGTGAAAATTCAAGAAACTTCAATACTACTGTTAGGATCCATAGCAAGATGTGATGCTTGCTGGTAAAAAAGAATATACACTTGATTTTCTACTGTTAATGATATTATTAATCATATGATCATCCATGTAGTATAAAAACTGGCATAACGTCTTCTCACAATGTTTACCAACTAAGCAGCTTTAAATTTTATTCAATAGTTTGCTGCTGTGATGAATCAACTTCCAAATTAGTTGGTTTGACCACTGAGCATTGTGATCCGGGGTCAATTAAAACAAGATGGAAGGAAAAACTGAGGAACAGCTGACAATGTGTTTGCACTGAGACCTCAGGAGGAAAACACCAACTTGTTTTCAAGCTGGTGTAACAAAATGAGATTAATGGGTTGAAGATTATACCAAATCATTATTTAGCTGAATACAGAACACAGTGCTTACAAGAAAATCTTTCTTCCACAACGCTGCCTCTACAAATACAACATAGAGTTTAAATTAAGTACCATCTTTGGCAAGGTCAACCAATTCTGCTTTATGGTCAATCTCCCCTTCCGTGCCCTCCTGCTCCTCAATGGTGCTCTCTTCATCTGTAACTAAAAGTAAAAACAGCCTTTAAAAATCCATGGTATTTATTTCTGCTTCCTTTTGTTGTGTGAACCTCGATTGTTTGACACATACCATCTTCATCAACCAAGGACAAACTTGCTTTTCGTTTTTTAACTGAAGTGGCCACCTCCTAGAAAATGAAATGTATAATTGTAAAACTGTCTTAGATGTAATATGCGCTTTTACATTGTCATTCATAGGCATGATAGTGCAGTGCCTACCTCTTTATTAGCTCTCTTCTCTCCTACTGACTGCCCAGATACTGCAATGCATTAAGGTAAATCCAATACAAAAATAAAACGGCAATTAAAAAACATTTATAGGTCAGACAGCCTGGTACAATTTTGCATTGAACCAGGAACAATAGAAAGCAAAAGTTCACAGTACAGAGAAATTATTTTGCATCTCAGTGGGACATACCTTTAGCTTTCTGTAAGCCAAGAGCTTTGAGCCTCTTCTCGTAAATTTCAAACTGGAGCTTAATTTCCACAACCTGATGTAAAAAAAAAATGTCTTAAATGGCTGAAAAAACATTTTTTCATGACTCCCGACACTTTTGTAAGTAAGAATAAACAAAGACACCTGCTCAATGTTTGACCAGAAGAATTCCACCTCTCGGGCGATTGTGCTAGCAATGTGACGAAGATGAACTTCCCTTTCTTTTTTTGATCTCTCTTCACTTTTCTTCTGTTCTTGATGGTAACGGGCACATGTGCGAACAAGCTGTGGCAGAGATACACAAGACACCAGTTTGTCTTTCTGAGGGTCTCCTCCTTTCGTTGTGAAAATCAGCAATTTTCCCTGTTCTTTTTTTTGGTGAATTACATGTTTGCCATACCTTCTTAGCAGCAGCCTCTTTCCATCTCCTCTCCTGTGCAAAATCAGCTGCCATCCATTGCATCTCCTCCAAGAGGTAGTCCCACTGGGACTTTGGACGTGAGGCTTCCACAAGCTTAGGGAGCCTACTGGCAGACCACTGGCCCTCCTTCCTTAACTCAGATATGCGTTGATGCACTTGACTCTCCTGGCAAATAGAAACAGCATGTGACATCAGTCGATTAATCATGAATAGCCATTCTTATTTTACTAAGTTCATTATTTGATATGTACATAAAATTTAAATCTTAACAGGAATAGTCAAAGCAAACTGGAACAACAACTGACATCAATAGGAGCTGTCAACATCTTCATTAGGGGTAACTGTGAAATGTCATAAAAATAAACATTTTTATTTTCATTTACGGGGAAAAAAACAGGAAAAATTGCAGACAGTGCTTAAACGCTAAAGGGAACCAAAAGGCGGAATAACAACATTTAATGGCACTAAATCTATTCAAGCAAGAATTTTGCTGACATCTGTACAGAAACTACGATCATTTAAGGAACTCACCAATTTGGCCTGCTCTACTTGCTTATCTTGAGAACCCTCCTGTGAAGACTGTACAGTCGTGCTTTGACCAAAGCCACCTATTTTGACTGTGGATATACCATTGGTGCCAGTCAGTTTTGATTGGGTGTTTGGGTTGATATTAGAGCCAAGAGGACGGAGAGGACTTGCAGTATGGGGTGTTGGAACAGAGTTGGAAGCAGAGAGAGGAGCAGGAGACACAGATGTCATCGATATTGAGTTGGTCATAATCCTCTGAACTGGCTGGTTTGGCTCTGTTCCAGGGCGAGCAAGTGCAACCGTCTATAGAGAACAGAAAAAATATTGGTAGTATGAGATTTACAGCATCACTATTTAGTTATTAGCATACAGACTGACTGTTTCAAACAAACTGACCGCTTGTCCTGACTGCAGAATTGCCTGGGATTGTTGCTGCTGGGACTGCAACTGGAGATGAAGACCCGACTGCATCTGCTGCTGCAGCTGGGCCTGGAGCTGTGTGTGGGGGTTCACTGTGGCCAGGACATTCCCACCTGTCTGCACTTTCACCTGTGCTTGGAGTTGACCACCAGGCTGAGTTGTATTTTCCACTAACTGAGCCTGCTGAGAGTGTGACATGGGCAGGCCTGGCATAGGGAGGGCACCTTGTGGCAATCTGCCAGGCAGCTGGGGAGGTGGGGTGTGCAGATTGGCTGCATTCTGTACTGGAGGTCCTTTGGATGGGTCGTACTGTTGCTGGTTCTGCAGCTGTCCTGCAATCTGGACTGCTTGAGGAGTAGGCGGCATCCCGCCTGTATACATCATAACCAAAGTACAGGACAAAAGGGTAGCATAGAGAGCGACACAGAGAAAAATGGTAAAAAATTTAGTCATTAATGTCATCGCCTAATGTGCAGTGTTTTGATAAATGCCTTTCGTGCTCCTTGTAAGGTTTTAAATGCCGTAAAGTGTGCGGCAGCTTTCCCTTAATATTCATTTGAGAGACCCCCTTAAATAAGTTACATATTTTGAATCTAATATGTAGATAATGAAATTTAACATTTAAATGTTAAACATCTGTTTGAGCTTCAGCTATAAGAGCTCCTCAGAACCTCCTCTTAATGAACCAGATGTACTGTACTTAACAGTAGTCTATGACTACTTGATGATCAGAGCAGAAACTAATGAAACTGATACAGCAAAATGATTACAGAGGAAATGAAATCAATATGAGAATCTACATGTCTCTCAAATAAAATACTACTTTGATTAATGCAAAACTAAAACATTGCATTTCAAATGTTGAGAGAATGTGGTTAAAAACATTAAAAATTATTCATGCAAGAAGAGAGGTTTAATAAAGAAAATAAAAATGTAACAAAGAAACATGAAAAAGAAAAAAAGAGACAGGGAAAAGTAAGGGGAAATAAAACTAGAGCGGACACTCACAAAAACACTGTATGTTTGGCATGCATGAAGCGATGTCATTCTAGCCGTAACCAAGGCATCTGGATGCCTCACATAGCAACAAAGCACAGAGGTGAGCAAAAGGACACACATGGGGTCTTGCAGATAGCAGGCCTGAGCGGAGCTGTGCACACTAAAGCATCACCTGCCTTACCTCCCTGAACGTCACACCACCTTGCCTAGACGCCATCAACACCTGGCCCTGACACACCCACACCACCACAATCGCAAAAACCTGTGCCGTGAACACAACTCCTCCAAATGATTCCCCTCCTACTTAGACTGAGGGAAAGAAGCCAAGTCAGAACAAAATGTCATGAAAAAAATGGAAGGAAATTAACTAAATGTGAGATAAATAAAAACAATCTTGAAGACTGATGATTGATGACTCTGAGTTCCTGTTGATGGCGCAAAGGCGGACAATTGAAGAGGGAGACTTGTGAGGGAATGACAATGGGAAACCAAAAGGAAGCATGACACGTGGATTCATAAAATGGGAAAACAAGCAAAACCCATTGGAAAGTGAATTCATTCCCAGGGTTCCCACTTTCTGTGATCCACCTCCAGATAAGATGAAAATCCATCAGCACGGGAAGGTCTTTCCAAATTAAGACGACAAACAGGAACAAACTTCAGAAAAGAAGATATGGATGACGACGGGTGATCAACAGTTAAAACAAAAAAATTAAATCATAAGACATGGCATCTTCCCAATGAGTGGCTATTCTTCTTCAGACTTGGATTGTCTTCTTCCCCATTTATCCTGACAGAGAGAGCTTAAGCCTGAACTTCCTGTGGACTGCTGAGAAATCCAGCAGATGGATGAAGATCTGTTTGTTGATGCTGCTTGGAGTTTGTTTGTAGAAGATGAATGTTGTGATTCTCTTTTTAAAATCTCCTTAGTCTGAGGTAAGGGCATAGGTCCAGCAGCATCGAACAGAACACAGAACGGCCTGGTAGAAGCACTCCTACCTTGCGCAGTTGGCATAAGCTGCTGGAGTGGAACGCCAGGTGATCCTAAAGGAGCTACACCAGGATGCTGGAAAATCAGCCCATGGCGACCAACGTCAATCCGGGGCCTCTTAGCCTGATCTGGGATTTAAAACACACAATACCCTCATAACGCAAAACAAAGCACTCGGCACACAGCAATGACCTTCTGAAGACCTTACAGGTCACCTCTCCTTCCTCGGTTTAAGACTTCAACACAGAGCGCTAGTAGAGGATGCCAAATATCTAAAAGCAGAAGCAATTAGAGGGAGAAAAGAAAACAAACAGAAAACAAAGCAAACGGGGAGAAAACAAAGCAACACACGACAGGAGTTTACGATCATTGCCCTACCTGCTTGCACCATAGCCTGTTGCCTTTTAAAGGCATCCATGTCTCCAGGGTTTGTGATGGTACCAGAAACAACTCCTTGGTGTCCCTGCAAAAATAAACTCTTATGAAATTAGTCAGATATTCTCATCAGATTTTGAGTAAGATATTATACATAGTTTCATCGTAAAAAGTGTTTAAAACAAGTGCCGCCCCTATCACCTGAAACTGCTGCTGGGCAGAGAAAGCTGCAGAAACATTGGGAGGAAGCTGCGTTGCTATGGCAACTGGTGTCACTGCTTGGCCATCCTTTCCAGTAACGACCTTTACCTGAAAAAGACACACAATTGAAAGAGGCACAGTATACAAAGGATGAACAGGAAAATCTATTTGATTTCACACTAAGAGCCAGTAAATGTAATACCTCATCATTAATGACCTCAGACTGTTCTTCTTCCTCCTCTTCATCTTCAAGGTCCAAGTCATTCTGTCTCAAATAAGTATACAAGGGAACACAAGGCTTCTTCTTAAAAGCTAGATAGTCCATCATGTTCCCTTGGAGGTGCTGCAGAAAGAAAAGTTCAATCAAATATTCTTTGGACACTTCTTTCAGGTTCTCCATCTTCTTGGTGTGGTGCTCCAAGCACTGTTTTCTCAGCTGGGCAATCTCTGGAGTAGGAGCAACAATTTCCTCTAACTTCTTGGCAACCTGCTTCTTCACAGTGCCAACAGTCATGCTGGTGGGTGCAAGAGGATTGCTGGGGATACCCTGGGGTGGACTGGTGAGGGATGGGCTGGAGGGTGGAATGGAGGAGGGCGTACTGAATGATGTGGCTGTAGTTCCTACTCCAGCACCCACACTCTGTGCAGTCTTCTCAAATATAGGGCGTGAGAGCTGTCCTTGAATGATACTGCTAATCTGCGGAGGTAGGTTTGAAGTGGTGATGTGACCGGAGCTGCCCAGATTAGAATGAGTGGTACTGGTGGCTCCAGGACTTTGAGTTCCGTGGTGGTGAATGGTGCCGCCACTCTGTGAAAGTCGACGTTCCCTCACAGAGCCTGGTGCTCCTGGAGAGGCCAGCTGTATCTGGC
>VUQH01018880.1:3145-37334 GCA_015106775.1 Etroplus canarensis | reverse complement strand
CATCTGAAAGTAAAACACCACAGCAAAAGACAGCCATTATGCCACCCCAGGTGGTGAAATAAGTGTTTTTAACTGCAAATTGCACAAAGTTTGTGATGGATTTTCGAAAAACTAAAATTCATTTGTTGGAAAGTCAAGCACCACATAGTTTTTCAAACAAGGAATTGTAATTTTTCTGTGAGAGTTTACTGCAACTCCAGGACCAGTCGAGAGTGAGAAGTGCTTTTAAATCAAGGGGAGCAGATGAGTCATATTGGTAAGGTGTATTATAATAACCTATATACATCATTGTATTACATTTCAAGAATCCTTTTTTAAAGCAACACATATGTATCAACCTCACACCACAACCTGTGCCTACGCTGGACATAACTGTGAGAACAGAGGTGCAGAGACATAATCCAAAGTTCATTCATCTCTTTTCCTCTGCGGTGTGTCCATCACTATATAATGCTTATATGCTTCAACACCCATAATGCTTCTTTTCCCAGTTCAACCACTTGGGTTTATGGCAACCCTTAGAACTGTATCATAAACCGTTTGGAAAAATGACATACTGTAAAAAGGCTCAAAACCAAAGCCGAAGTTTTTTCTTTGGCAACACCAATTAATAAATTTACAGTTGTTTTAATGCATTTAACTTTTAAACCATATCCCAATTAATAATAATTAAAAAATAATAATGAGGTATGGCTGGATTTCTTGGAGTATTTCGAGCATGCTATGACATCATTATCTTCCATGTTGGATTTTATAAAAATTTTATATATTTTATTAAGATTTTATAAAAAAGCCATTCAAAAGCTGCCAAACCGGAAGTGACATCCTATCTCAGCAATGCTTCGATTTATTGAAAACAAAATTGGTACACAGACTTGGGACCCCTTTTGGAGAAACTAGACCTGACCACCGTATTGAATTTTTGCTAAAGGTTTTTTCAGATTGTTTTCAGTTATTCCAATCTTGATAGAAAAAACTATAAAACCATCCCAAAAAATTCATTACATTTTTGCGTCTGTTTGTCCACTGCAGAAAATGAAAACTGTCAACAAATCTGTACAACAGGAAGTGACATCATATCTAAGCAATTCTATCATGTATTGACACCAAACTTACTGAGACTCAGCACCCCTTCCTGAGGTTGTCCAAAAATTCTTTGGGCCATTAAATTATTTGACCTCCTCATCTTTGGCTGCAGCTTCATTTATATACAAATACATTGCTTTTAAAGCTGCATTATTAATTTGCAATGTATGCATCAGAAAAAAAGCTACTTTTATATATGCTCTCCATGAGTACTAAAGGTACTAGAAATAAGTACAAAATTGGATCCTCTGAGGATGGGAAGCTACGTTTTTTCTTTTCTTTTTCTATTTGGATGTACCAAATGCCAAACAACACCTGAATTACTTTAAGACATAATCCTCATCGCTTGAGTTATGTTTTTCAAATGAGGGTGCATTGAATATTGATTGTTAAGAGAACTGCTTTCATTTATACTGTATTTGCTGCAGAACAACATCTCTAGCAAAGAAAGCTTATTTTAAATTATTGCATTTTACTCTCCAAGCTATTAGTAATGTTATTCTTCGGATCTAAATTTGACATTCTGACACACAGGTACGTGTGATATGCTACATTTACAATTTATGAACTTCTTCAAAAGTTTTCATTGAGCATTGGTTTTAATGCTTTACATACAGAGATATAGCATTTAAGGATTTTCAGCCTTAGCACTCTTTGTCCAACTATGTTATTCGTGGTATGTTAAATCCCAAAGATTATTTGATATTTCTGCAAAAAAGGGCTGTTCAAAACTTCTTCCATTCTTCTGCTTACACCAAACCACCAGAATGTGCTCTTACTGTATGTTTTATTCAGTCAGCTAAACCACTAAACCAAAACTGAAATCCCAAAGCTCACCTCACTTTAATTCATGCTTATAAATCACTTTGAATTCATTTTCTCTGTGCCAGAGAATCACTTTTAATTTTGTATGCTATATTTAAGAAAGCATACTACTGGACAATATCCTCCTACTAATCAGACGCAATAGATAGTTTTGTTAACATGATAACTATTAGTACAGATCAGACTACACAAGGAGTCTGTCATGTATTTCTTTGGTCTTTCACTTTAGTCAAAAATGAGATCGGTATCACTCTTCTCATTTCAAGTGAAATTACTTTATGCCACTGGGGTACTTTTCAAAAATAAATCTTGACTAAGATGTTTTCTACCTTAAAGGATCATATTATCTTAAGCTAGCAAATTTATGCTGAAGTAAAAATGGTGTTTAATTTTATTGTTTTGAGGTTTGACTGTAAGAGTAAATGGTACTCTGCCTCCGGTCTGATAATTTCCCTCAACTGTAGATCAGTTTAAGTGAAAGAAGCTATTTTTGCCTAATTCTGTTGCCAATCTTTATATCAAATCCTCATCTTTAAGTATGTAAACCAAAAATGGTCGTGGAGTAGGATACTTAGACTGGACAAATTCCGTTTGTTTTTTCTGGTATTGGTAAATAGACATTTAAAGTTACATTCATAACAGGAGCTACAGTATAACTAATAGATAATGGATTCAAATAAGCAGAAGGTTATGCCAATGTCTCATTGACCTGTTTTCGGCTGAAGAGTATTTTACATACACAGGTAATATGAAAAACAAAATTTTGGTGTTTTGTGTTTTATCAAGGTACAACACATTTCTTTGGTTATTTTTTTCAACGTTGTATACATTGTGTACATTTTATTATCTTTGTAAGCTGTGCTTATATGGCCTTTTAGGTGCCTATATGTTTTCTTTGATGTCAGTGAATTTACTTTTATGTTGTAGTCTCTTTTTTTGTTTCCTGGTGTTGCTTAATTTGGGCTCTGAAGCAAACTTGCAGAATGAGTGCTTTCCTCCGGTCAAGTTTACATTGACTTTGTAATTGTTCTCTGTTGATGTTATTGTTTGTGCAAAACTTAACTGCATGACGCAGAGTGTAATTATATGGCATTGGTAGCTGCAGAGGAAACCTGTAACCTTCTTGTTCCTTCCATTTGTTATTAATGCCTGCCAAAAAACTAACTCATACAGAAAGGGTTGTACAATACTACTATAATACCACTGTTGAAACAATTCCATATACTTTCGACCATAATATTGTATAATTAGGAAGTGGCAATTTTTATCTGACTGGTCCATGCCTGTTTTTGTGGCTTACAGAGCATTTTTGTAAAGAAGGGCCTAAAAAGCTGCAAAAATGTTACTGACTGTAAGGTGTATTTTGTCTTTTGTGCTTTGTTTATAGCAATTTTGATATGTTTTCCATTTGTGTATGGTTATTCAACTGGTGTTTCCTCATGTACTTCTTTGGAATAAAAAAGCAATACATGTAGCTATAGTGAAACCAGAACTTAAAAACCAGTTCTCATTTTAATCAGTTTACTGTGGCAATCTTGTCTATCTATGGTTTTACTTCTCCTGGTTTTGTGCATGGGCTCATGACCTCTGCTTGACTTCCTTTTCTAGTGTCTGATTCCAGTGTACAGTCCCTAGAAAAACAGTAAGGTAAAAAAGTATATATTTAGTAATGCACCACATAAATCTTCTGTTGTATTCCCCTTAACAAATTAATTGATATTTGATCCTTTATTTTCAGTCTAAGTTATTGGGCTGCACAGTCCCAGGGATGAGGCAGGAGTTTCTCAGAGTCATTCAGTCACAGCGGCTCTTCAAAGAGCCTGAGGAAACCAGGGGACTGTCAATTTGGCTCCTTCAGGAATGGGGGACAAGAGTTTCTTTCATGAAGGAAAAACAGTGGAAACTCTGTGTTAAGGACTTAATCACACGCTGCATATGTGTCCTCTTTTGGAGGGGAGATGAGGGTTATAGCCAAAACTGGGCCACAAGGCAATGAAGGATGAATGCATGTATATGAGGATGGATAGATCATGTGATGGATAATTGGAGCCAGGAGGCGAAGCAGCTTTGTTTGGGATTCTACTCTTTTGGCGTGGTGTTCTACTTATAACTGTACTATGTACAGTCATGTGAAAAAGAAAGTCTCCACAGGATTCTGTGTGGTCTTTTGAATCAAATGCACTTAGGTAATCGATCAGTTTGCTTGCTTTCAGTTGGCAGTTTGCTTGTGTGGAACATTCAGGTGTGTGTTAACACAATGCCACAGTCTTCTCAGGAGTGGGCGTCCCAGCGGTTTACTCCAAGGTCAGAACATGCAATGCTCAGAGAAATTACAAAAACCCAAGATTCTACAGAATCTGAGATTCTATAGGCCTCAGTTAGCATGTTAAATGTTAAAGTTAATGACAGTACTTCATAATTAGTATTTAATAATTCAAGAAAGACTGAACAAGTATGGCTTGTTTGGAAGGGTTGCCAGGAGAAAGCCTCTTCTCTCTAAAAACAACATGGCAGCATGGCTAAGGTTTGCAAAGTTCCATCTGAACAAACCACTAAACATCTGCAGTCTTTTTTGGACAGACAAGAACAAAGTGGACATGTTTTTGCCGTAATGCACGGCACCACATTTGGCCCAAACCATAGTATATCAGCACAAGCACCTCACAACTGTCAAGCACGGTGGTGGCGGGGTAATGATTTGGACTTGTGTTTCAGGCGCAGGGCCCAAGCACTTTGCAGTCATTGAGTCAACATGAACACCTCTGTATACCAAAGTATTTTGGAGACAAATGTGAGGCCATCTGTCTTATAGTCAAAGCTTAGTCGAAACCGGTTCATGCAACAGGAGAGTGAGCTTAAACACACCAGCAAAATCTTCAGCAGAATGGCTGAAAAAGGATGTCTTTTTCCATGTGAATGCATAGAAGACTGTGAAAGCTTTCTTTTTCACAACTGTATGTGTGTGTGATGCATACAAAAAATTTTAGGTTGTTTTTTCAGGGTTGTAAAACATAAGCCTGGTTTCTAATATGCATTTGGTCGAGTCAAGAATATACCATTTTGATAAACCTTTTAGTGACAGTGAAACCGACAGCTGCTGATGTGACTTTTGCAACCCATTCTGAAAAGATACCTTTCCTTGCCTTGTATAAAGCAGGGCAAAGAATTTAATAGCTAAAATGATTCTTTCCTTTCCTCTTGCATATGACGTTCCTTGTCACATCACCACTGTGCTCTGGACTGAATATTTCAACAACTTTTAAATGAATTATAATGGAGTCTGCAACTTAGACTGATAGTCCACAAAAGGTGAACCCCTGGCTGACCTTTGGCATCAGTATTGAATTGATTGGCCCAAAATTTTCAGATGCTCATGACCACTGATTATATTTGTTTCGTAAGTGAAATGTATATTTAATTGATTGCAATCACATTTTGTTTAGCTATATATGGTCCATGCATTCTGACTTTTAATAACTGTGTGAATCATTTCATTTTCCATCTGGTAGAGTCATCAGGTTAAAATCCCAGTTTCTGCAGTACATTGGCCCTTTTGGTCTACACTACCAATCAGTAGTTTGGGATCACTTCTAAATTTCATTTTTTTTCCAAAGAAAAACACATTTTCATGCAATTCACAAATGATTTTATCCATTTAAAAAAGAATTGTATCCATTTCACAAACAATTTAAATTAATCAGCTAATTTTTAAAGAATGATCCACATTTTTGCATAGAGGCCTATTATCAGCTACTGTCAGTCCTCTGCATCAATCTCTTGGTATGGCTGCTAATCCAAGTTAATCACTTTATAAGGCTAATTAATCATTAGAATTCCTTTTGCAATTGTGTTGCACAGCTGAAAATCATTGTACTAATAAAGGAGCATGCCGTTCTTTAGATTAGTTTGGTATCTGAAGCATCAGCAGTTGTTTGTTTGTTTACAGGCTCAAAATCACCAGAAATAAAGACCTTTCTTTAGAGACCCATCAGACTGTTGCTGTGCTTAGAAAGGAAGGCTATTCAATGTGAGAAATTGTGAGGAAACTTGAAATCTCTTACCATGCTGTTAACTACTCCCTACAGAGAGTAGCATAAACTGGCTGCAACAAGGAGAGAAAAGGGAGTGGGATGCCCTGATGCACAACTTTGTTGAGAGTGTGCAGTTTAAGACAAAGACACCTCACAGGTCATTAACTGGCAGCTGCAATAAATAGTACCCGTCACACAGCAATGTCAGCATTAACAGTGAAGAGGTAAATTCGGGATGCTGGACTTCATGGCAGAATTGCCATGAAAAAGCTATATCTCAGACTGGCCAATAAAAAGAAAAGACCACAGACACTGAAGACTAGAAGAAGTTGTTGCTGGCAGAAGAGTCCAGGTTTGAGGTCTTCAGATCAAACAGAAGAACAAGTATGGTGGAGGCAGCGTGATGGTCTGGGGATGTTTTCGAGGTGGTAAAATAGAAGATTTGTACAGAGTGGAGGTGACCTTGAGGAAAGAATGCTATCACAAAATTTTGCAATGCCATGCCATACCCTGTGGACAGCACTTGATTAGGGCCAATTTCATCCTGCAACAGGATAATTATGCAAAACACACCTCCAAAATGTGTCAGCAATACTTAAAGAATAAGCAGCCAGAATTCTGAGTATAATGGAGTGGTCAGCACAGTCTCCAGATCTGAACTCTGTTGAGCTGTTGTGGGAGCAGCTTGGAATGGAGGAAGACTCCATCAAGTTGATCCATCTTGTGGGAGGTGCTCCAAGAAAGCATGGGGTGAAATTTCATCAGTTTAGCTTGAAAAAGTGACAGCCAGTATGCCTAAGGTCTGCCAAGCTGTAAATGCTGCGAGAGTTTTTTTTGTTTTTTTTTTAATGAAGCAAAGTTTAAAGAACACATTCATCATTTCCATTAAAATGATTATTTCTAACAATGTCCGCATGTCCTCTTCATTTGCTATATTTCCTATTCAGACTAATTTCATGTGTTTTTACGGAAAACAGGAGAATTTCCAAGTGATCCCAAACTTTTGAACAGTAGTGTATGTCTAAATATGTGCCTAACTAATGCTGATCAGCAAATGTTAGCATTCTAATACACCTTTGTGAATATGAGCTGATATTAGCATTAAGCTTAATGAACCACAGCATACAGCTGCACAGAGTTACTCAGAACAATCTTGATGTCCCTTTATCAGGTTAAAGTCTGATTTTATCTTTTAACTATGAATTGTCAGCCAAACTCCACAATAAAATGTACACCTCCCTCACCATGAGCTCCCCACCCCACAAAATCATACAATCTTTCATGTGACAGCTTGAAGTCAGATTTATTGCTAGAATACAGAAGAATGTTAACACAACTGCCTCCATCTGCCCGTCCTCAAGTTGCAGATGGAAAAGCTCCTCAGCTGAGCATACCAAAACATGTTCTCTGTCTTTTCATCCTTGACATGTTGTGGGAAAGTCACAGATTGGAAACGAACATTGCGTGTCACCACTGCACAGCATTTCAGGATAAACTGTGTTGATCAAGCATGTGTATAACTTTTGATGGATTTCTGTGCCTGCTGCCCGTGAAAGGAAAAGACTTACGATTATGGAACTTTTTTTTCATGTCAGCTTAGAGTAATTTCTTTTTTATTCCATTTATTGACTTTGTATTAAATACTTCATGTGGCATTGTAACACAAATGAACACAAGGGAGCAACCATGGTGGATAATGCAAAGCCTGGTCAAAAAGTCAGGGTTAGCAGTATGGGAATGGGGTTCAGTGACATCTCGGCTGCCAGTCTAAACATAACTTTGAGCTAGGGCGTCCTCAATGTGCCAAGTCTATAGACACGGCGAAGCTTTAAAAGTCATGCCTATGAGTCAGCCAAAAGCCCTGGACTCCAAAAACCTATTCCAGTCCCTGTGTCTCCATGGCAACAGGAACAGATTGGAACCACATCTGGTAGCCATTTCAGTCCCTGCAAGGAAAGGAAGAAAGAAATTTATGAGTGAGGGGGAAAAAGACAAATATTTTCTGCAATGCAAAGCAGAAAGAAAGTGGAGTCAGGTTACACTTGAAAGTGGTTGAAGATATTAACTCAACCACGGCCTCAGTCATGAGCAGTTTTTCAGTTTCCACGTAAGTTCAGGACAGTGGATTAGGCTTGTAAAACGGATTCAGGGGAAAGGAACGTGTATGGGCTACATGCATAGGTGCACTTCACAAACAAAGGCAAGATTTCATGTAGAAAAATACATTTCTATGCAAATCCTTTTTTCGCTTTTGAAAATCCATTACTGAAATGCTCAGTGTTCATGAAATTGGTACAAATTATTTCTCGAAAACCCACAGTGTGACATAAAGTTTGATTTAAGTTCAGTTGAACAACAGGTCTTTGTTTAAGTGTTCAAACAATGTCTGACATTAATGTCTGTCTGCTGTAGTACAATTTTCTCAAATGCTGTCATTTCCCTGGACAATCCATTGGATCAGACATGGCCAGAAGAGATTCGAAAACATTTTGTGTGTGTGTGTGTCTTATCCCTGTCGACATGCTGTCTGCGAGAAGGACTGTCTAATTGCAGTCTTTCTTACACATTAAATGTTGTTTCTCAGCCCTGTGGAAATGCAGTAACTATGAAATGACATTTACTGGAAATGGAGCTGGTGTTTTTCTTGAGACAAAACCACTGAAGACTGAGGTCAGCGTGCAACCAGAAGTAAGGAGGAGGGGGGCCACCAGGATCAAATGCGTGTTTATAGATTTTCAGTGACATCTACACACTCTATGGTTTAAAATTATCATTATAATAGATCCAAAACATCCATGCATTTGAACAGAGCTAAAATAGGCTGCTCTTAATGCACAAATTAAGAGCAACCACACAACAAGCCGACCTCCCATATAGATGCCTAGATAAGCTGGTGAAGTGCTGAAACTAGGTCAAAAGATTTAAACCTGGTGTAGCCTCAGTTTGGGATGGATAAACATATCAGCGTTGTACTGTACTTAAAGTCAAGGTATAAAACTGAAATGCCACTTTTCTTTATCTTACACTTCTCAAACCAATTTGAGCTCAGCACATATATTATCATTGTAGCACACACACACACAAATACACACAGTTTTACCAGTTTTCCTCATGGTAAGTAATGTAAATATGAAAATACAAATGAATGTGAATAGTGCGAAATATAATTAATACATAGCCTCTGTCTTACTCTATCCACATGGAGATTTTCTTGCTCTTTTTTTCTTTTCTTTCACATGGAGGGGTGTGCAAATAGTTGTCTGGGACTTCAAATTGCCCTGAATTTTTCCCCTTTTGTCAGCATAATTTAAAGGAACTAGCACATTAGGGGGAATGGTTTGGATGGCTAATAAAAACCAGATCAGTCAGAATCATTCTCATTTTGTTCTTCTTTTTAACAAATTCTTCTTTTCTTGTGTTTGTGCCCGTAGCCTATTTTCCTTATCCTTCATTCACTCCTTCCCCTTTCTCCCCTTCCCCCAGTCCTATATTTCCTCACACACACCCATCTATCCACTACCTGCGCAGTAAAGTGGGACTTCAGACTTCATAATATAGTTTGGGGTTTCAGCTTTCACATAATTCCACAGGCTGACCCAGGGGTTTTTTTCCCCCCTCACTGCTTCTTACTCAGTTTTAGAGCTGCAAAAAGAGAGATACTGGGATGGAAAATGATCACAAGACCCATTGTGTCTGCCCAAACCCAAGGAAAATAAACAGATGGTTTATGTTTTTGTGCCGTGAACCTCAGCTGTCCTGACAATCAGTCCTGTCTGTGACCACCAAACTATACAGCTTTGTTGTTTAGGATGCTTTCACTGCATTATTTACTTATTTTTTTCCCAGACAAATCCAGTCACAGAAACGTGCCCATGCAGTTACTGCCTGTAGCCTGCAGAAACATTTTTCTGTTTTACAAACCAAATCAAATTTGTTTCATCACATCTTTTTTTGTGACTCAGAGGCCAAGTCACTGTTATTGGCATCATTCTTATCCATTTGGATAGACACACTTCAATAAAAGCCTAAAAAAGCATTTTCCTACATGGATGCCAGGGTCTATGTGGTTGCAGTTCCCTGGCATGAAAGAGGAAGTGTTAGCAATATCTTTTCCATCACTGTGACTTTGTGTTAGTGTGTATACGCATCAGTGATACACATGCATGTGACCCTCACAGCCTTGTTCTACTTCATAGGACAACACAGGAGTCATTATGGGAAGCCATGTGTTTCTGATTACCGAGGCACCGATTAGAGGGAGGGGAGCAGCACTTGCTGTCTGCTTGCCCACTGGCTCCTGTGATGTGGCCGGCAACTGGACATTGATCGGGGCAAATCCCGTCACCACCCTTACCCCCATTCCCACCTCCAGGACAAACCTTTTCCCACATTAGTCATGATTCCATTACCAACTATCACCTTATCCTGTTCCCCATTGAACTATGTAAATACAAGAGGCAATGTCTGTGAAAATATTCCTACTTGACCTACTTACTATGCCAAAAGCTGTCACTGCTTTATTCTTGAAAATGTGTTCTTGTTGCTAAATTGTAAACACAGTTGTGCGTTACTATAGAGGAAAATGGTGTACCGTTTGTTGTTGCTTTAGCGATGTGATAGTTATTTGACCTCCAAGGATTTTTTTATTTCTGATTTCTCCCCTCCAGGGAGTTCAGAATATAGGGTCAGATACAGTACCGTGCGTGAGGAACTGGAATGATTATCTCAAGGCCCCAGTGTTAGTATTTGTTGTCACAGCACCAGAACCCAAACTGTGAAACTGGAGCAATTTAACAATGACAAACAGGCTAACAAAAAAATTTCACAAACTGTTAATCATCTTTTACAGCTTTTCCAAGGATTATCAAAATTTACATCTTTTGCAAAGCTTTGAATCATTAAACTAAAACATAATGTGAAAAGCCCATAATGTTCTGCTTTTGATAGAAAATCAGAGCGTGTTGCCAGTTATTCAGGTCTTTCATTTGCATTGTGTGGCAGTGGAGTTTAAGTTTCTGCAGGTTAGCATGTTTTCTTAAATATTTTCATCATCCTTTGCAGTGAACCAGAGAATATTTAGAAGAACAATGTGAAACACTTTCTCCCTGGCAATGCAAAATACATTGTAGCACTTTTTTCAGGAAGAGAAGAATTGAGTCTTTATATAATCAGCCACAGTCCAGGACACTAATCTTTCCTCACACAAGGGAAGTGAAAGACAAAGCAAAAACTGCCTCTGATTAAAGAAAGAAAGGTTGATGTCAACTTAGCTACTAATGTGTTTTTCCATCTGTCAAGTAAACTGTAGAGAGTAGCCAAGTTTAGAGTTTAAGTAGAAAAATAATTTTGAAAAAAGACAGTCTCTGTTTTAGCTACATTATATGGGCAAAACTATTAGGTCATCTACACATTACGCCCACAGGAGGTTTTAAGACATCTCCTTCTAAATACATATATTCATAAGGAGTTGCCCCCCCCTGCAGCTAAGAGAGCTTCAAGTCTTCTGGGAAAGCTTTCTGCAAGATTTTGGAATGG
This sequence comes from Etroplus canarensis, assembly GCA_015106775.1. NCBI lineage: Eukaryota > Metazoa > Chordata > Actinopteri > Cichliformes > Cichlidae > Etroplus > Etroplus canarensis. Next base: position 25,857 of record VUQH01018880.1, on the reverse strand, counting down.
GTCAGTGGGATTTTTTTGCCCTTTCATCCAGTCGAACATTTGTGAGGTCAGACACTAATGTTTTTACAAGACAGCCTGGCTCAGAATCTCTATTCTGTTTTATCCCAAAAGTGTTCGATGCAGTTGAGGTGAGAGCACTGTGAGGGCCAGTCAAGTTCTTTGACGCCAAACCCATCCAGCTATGCCTTTATGGGCCTATGCTTTGGGCACTGGAGCACAGAAAAGGGCATTCCCCAAAGTGTTTCCTCAAAGCTGGAAGCATAGAATTATTCAAAATGTCTTGCTAAGCATTAAGATTTCCCTTGACTGGAACTAGTTCATTCCAAAGGTGTTTAGATGGGTTCAGGTCAGGGCTGTGTGAGGCCCAGTCAAGTGCTTCAGCACTAAATCTGTCTAACTATGGCTTTATGGACCTTGCTTTGAGCACTGGGGCACAGTTATGCTGGGACAGGCAAGCACATTCCCCAAAGTGTTTCCTCAAAGTCTGAAGCATAGAATTATTCAAAATGTCTTGCTAAGCTGAAGCATTAAGATTTCCCTTCAGTGGAACTTAGGGACCTAGGCCAACCCTAGAAAAAAAAACAACCCCATAGCTTTGCTCTTCCTCCACCAAACATTACAGTTGACGTAATACTACAGGCAGGTAACATTCTCCTGGCATTCATAAATCCCGGACTAGTCCATGAGACTGCCAGATAGAGAAGCATGATCTGTTACTCCACAAAACCTATTTCCACTACTCCAGAGCCCAGTGATTGCATGCTTTACACCACATCATCCGACACTTGGCATTATGCTTTGTAATGTAAGGCTGCTCTGTCATGGAAACCCATGCTATGATGCTCCTGGCACAGTTTTTGTGCTGATGTTAATGTCAGATGAGGTTTGGAACTGCAGTTAATGAGTCAGCAACATGTTAGCAACTTTTACGCGCTTTGCACCTTTGTAATTTTATATGGGCGGCAACTTCTTGGCTGAATTGCTGCAGCTTCTAATAGCTTCCACTTTGCGACAATACCTCTTACACTTGATCATGGAATATCTAGGAGGGAAGAAATTTCATGAACTGACTTAGTGCAGCAGTTGCATTGCATCCTATTACAGTATCACACTTAAAGTCAGCAAGCTCTTTAGAATTATAACATTCTTTCACAAATGTTTGTAAAGACAGACTACATGGCTACTTGCTTGATTTTATATACCTGTGTTTACTGGATTGAATGAAACACCTGAATTCAGTGATTAAGAGGTGCGGCCCTATAATTTTGTCCTTTTGTGTATGAAGAATGGGATAGCGAGTTGGTGCCACAGTGTGATATTTATTGAGAAAATAGCCAGGTCAACCAAGTGAAACATTTGTGGGTGTGTCTTATATTGCAATATGAGAGTCTTTCTCACTGCTTGCTCCAAAAAAAATCCCTGACTCAAACTCCCATTCCTAAAGTCTCAGTACCCTCTTTTTTCCCACAAGTCAGTAAGATTTCTGGACTTGCCATGAGCTAGAATAAGTTCACTCCTTCTAATCAGTGTACAGGTCATTTTGTCATTTTGAACGGAGAGCTGTACATTTCTCCAGTCAAGTGCTTGTCACCAGTTTCACTCTTTTGCCCAAATATGGTCAAGTCTATTTCAAGAAAAAAATTGTATGGCAATGGATACAATGGTCAGAATGATGGTCCACAAACCAATGGGTGACATCATGGTGGCTACTGAAGGGAGTAGTCCAACATTTTGAAAGCGTTAGATGAGAAGATTATTGGCACAATTACATCTACCCGTTACTTAGAAACAAGCGAAATGGTCATCCATCCATCACCACTGCCTGATCTTACTAGTAACTATTCCTTTATGTAATAATAATGAAATAAGAATATAAAGATAGAAGATACCTTTTTATCCTGCATTAAGCTTTATATGTTTTAAAAGAAATGTAAAAATTTGATGTGGTTTCATATTACTTACACAGTAGTGTCTCCTGTAGTGTAGTGGTTTACACAAGCAAAAGGGCTCTGATTCAGTTCCAGGTGGGGGCACAAGCCCCTCTCACCATGGAGGGTTGCATCGTGAAGGGCATCTGACGTAGTAACCTTTGCCAAATTACCAATGTGGGATAATCTGCTGTGGCGACTCTTTGGGCAGAATACAAGGGAGCAGCTGAAGGTACATTTATTACTGACACAATGTAAGCAGCATTTTAGCGTTGCAGCTGGTAAAGACTGAGCTGTTTTTTATTCAGCATTTTAATGTGCAAAGCATTTTTTTACACATATTAAATGTAGAAGAACAAAAGTAGATCACAAGTGAATTACTCAGTAAACATCCTTCAAAATCTAATTTAAGTAGTGTACTTGAATGTACCTTTTGGCTGCTCCATTGTATTCTCCACCAAGGGGTTGCCACAGCGGATTAATCCACACTGGTAATTTGGCAGAGGTTTTACACTAGATACAACCCTCTATGGTGAGAGGGGCTTGTGTCCCCACCTGGAATCAAACCAGGGACCTTTCGCTTGTAAGTCGAATGCGCAAACCACTGCACTACCAGGGACACTAGGTAGTGTACTTGAATAAATGCATTTATTTACACAGCATGAGTGGAGTGAGTACATCATCCAGATTTCATTCATTGTTTATTTGTAAACAATTAATCGGGTATTAAACACTATACATACATTTTGCCAAAGTCTTAGTGAAAAGCAGCTGTTCTTTTTTACATTCACCATCATACAAAAAACAAGGTCCCTTACAGCAAGCCATGGTTATATTCCACGCCTGTACAAGATAGATTCTCTGCCAAGGCCAGCAGCGTCGCACCGCCTTATGTGGCCTCCTTGCGTGGAGAAAATTGGAGCCACTTATTTTAGGTCGTAGGTTCAAGCTAAACCACAAGCTAAATCAAACTCGGTGACGTTCTCATTTACTTCATGAGCCGTAAATGTGCTTACAGTTGCTGTCACGCACAGACGTTTCCCTGGATTCTCCTGTTTTTATTTCCTAATGCCCTGTGATTTCTTTGAAAGTTAAACCTCTAATTTGTGCAGGAGTCATGAAAGCAGCATCACGGTGAACAAATTCTGCTAATTTATGAACCTGAACCTGAACAAGGTTATTAGCTGTATGAAGTGGAGCACACTCATTAGGCTTAAAATCTTTTTAAAAGTCCTCCACATCCTACTTCACTTCCCTCAGTGTTGCCTCTCTTTTATAAGCTGATTGGAGCACAGCAGGCAGACAGACATCAGACTTTGCAGCAGTTGCCCAGAGGCTCCAGACAGATAAGCACACACACACATATAGACACAGAGATAACGGTTTATAACTAAATATATTATTTTAATCCGTTTCCTCTGGTTAAACATGGAAACCGATATTAACATTACGGCACACAGAAGACACAAAAGTCAAACACTTCTTGCAAACACTTACAAATAATTGTCCACATCAAAAGAGAACAGACACATAAAGTAATTGTTGGTTGCTGGCTGGTAGCAGCATCCGGCGCTTTGCATAAGCAGGAAGTGTGTATCTTTATAACAAGCTCTCTGAAGGAGGCAGGATTGCAGTGAGGTGTTGTAGCTTTTGATCTTTTAACCGCCGCCAGTGTTGCAATTTTCAAAACTCCTACTGGAAAAAGCCACTCAGTATGAACTTTGCAAATGTTTTCATCATCTACATCTATGCCCCATAACCTGTGAGTTATTAATGACTGTATTTCCCCTTTGTCAGCAGAGTAATAATAACAATGGCCCTCTTTTGGCACGCACCACGTGATATATCCTGAAACATGCTGATTGCGAGCACATATGGTATGTATCCACACATATAGACTGAGGAGGCAGCCTCAGCAAGATCACCCCACCCCCACAGCTCATTGTGTTTTCTCCTCTCTCTTTCTCTCATGTCAGCCATCCTTTTTTCTCCACATACTTACTTGCCATTCATTTCTCTGCATATATAAATCCAACTTACATTGTGAGAAAGAGACTTGTAACTTTAAGATACAAAGATGTAAATGTAAAACTCCTGTGTACTCCTGTGTACAGGGCTGCAGATTTACAACAGCTGCCAGGGGGAGGAAACCCTGTTAAAAAAGGGGGACTGTTTTATTGCCATTTGACACATAATCCCAAACAGTACATGCAGAGCACAAGACTGTGCTGCAGAACTCTGTGTCTGGAAAAGACAGAGACAGCAAGATGGTTTTTGCTTCAGCATTCCAGGCAGGAATGGTTTATTTTTGTTGGAAACATAATTGTCTGTGGCTAGGATTTGGAAGTACACTTTACCCGCCAAACTGCCAGGAAGCGTTACCGCCCTCTTATGGTGACCTAATGAATTTGAGTTTTACACAACAAAAAAGCAGTTGAGTAAACTCTGAGGGGGAGAGATGTTTCCTCCCCCCAGGGTGTTGACACAGTGCTAAGCTGTCACAAGGTGTGATTTTATAGAAAGAGCAGAATGGAATTAAATACGGAGTACAACGAAAGTAAGAAAAGGGAAAGTTAAAAAGAAAAAACACTGGGTGCAAGCCATATTTTGCTTCACTGGATCCGAATAAAGCTAGTGTTTTCTTCTGCAACTGCAGGATTTACAAGATGCGATAGTGAAAACTTAACAAATGTGTCTCAAGAGAAACATTTTGGGCAAAATCCCAAACAATGCGGAACAAGTGGATATTGCTGAAACTTAAAGGATTAGTTAGACATTTTAGAAAACAGACTTAATCTTTTCTTTTTTTTCAGTAAGCGTTACATGTGAGCATCTCCACACATGTCTGTGTGGTTAAAGCTCCAGAAGTGAAAGGTGATAGCTTAGCTTACCACAATGACTGAAAGCAGGGTAAGCAGCTATTCTGGCTGTCAGAGATAAAAGAATATAGTAAGAGTCTATACAGTCCCTGCGTGGCAAAAACTGCATATAAAATTAATAATTTTGCTCTGTTTTGTTACATTTGCATTACGAAGTGTTCTAGGGATGGATGGATGAATGGATGAAGGCATGTCAGTATTAGAATTTCTCCTGCAGCAACCAAAAGTCTGCACAAACACAGCAAATATGTTTAGTACTTAGCACTGTAAAGTTCTGCACGCTCCTTGATCATTTTATGTACCATATTGCACTGTTCAGCCCTGTCTTTTTATAAACAGGAAATATTTTTTATTCTGTTAATATATTTGCATATTGTTTTTTCATATTGCAGATGTTCTTATTCATATTTAACTTGCAGTAGTTGCTCTTACTGTCTTCTTCTATGTTAATCACTGTTATACACTAATTACCAAGTCAAATTCCTAAAATATGCAGAGATGTGTGGAGGCTTTTCTATGTTTTCCTCTTTGTCTGTGCGGGTTTTCTTTGGTTTTTGCTCCCTCACAGGCCAAAGAGGCACATGTCAGGGTTACTAGCTATTTTAAACTAGCCATAGATGTGGATATGAGCATAGGCTAATACTGCCACTCCAGGGTAGCCCTATAATGGACAGACGACCAGATGGCAGAACCAAAATAATTTTTTTAGTACACAATTCAAACAAGTTTTCAGTTCCAAGATAATTAACCAATGCAAGTCAAATGAGCTTTAGCTGTATTGTGGGAGTGTGCTGCTAGGAGCACGTGGCTCTCTGTGACCATTAACCACCTGCAAGTTTATTGTATGGGAAAAAGTGATAAGAGTGCAGATGTTATGTGGACCCCCAGTGACATTTGATCTGGAAGAAACTATAAACTATAAAACTAGAGGCCTTTGCATGGCCTTTTCAATATATAGAAAGCACCACAGCAACTAACTCTGTTGCAAAATAAGTGTATGATAGTAAACAAGCCACTCACTAAAAAGAAATTAATGATACAAAATCACAAAACAGTGATAACAAAACAACACAGGCGGGCATTGCACCCCTGTGGAAGTGCACCATGGTCTTATCCACCCTGAAAACCTGCCCAAGGTTATTAAAGGGTTACTTATTGTTGGTTGTAACTTAGACAAAACAACTCAAAGAAAAACATTTGTCACACAGTAAAAATGTGGGCCTTCTTGGTGCTCACGCTTACCCTCGCTGTTAGGGCATCTGAAACTAACAACGACACCGTGGTTGAAGAAAAGCTTGTTATTGCCCGGGCTAAACTGATGGTGAGTAAAGACAGAAATCAATGTCCATAAATGAGAGAATATTCTGATTCTCGTGCAGAAATAAAATCTACACATGACATTGAAAAAATAAAATGAGGGAAGTGATGATGGATATGTCATGTGCTGTCATGTCAGGTTCTTTTTTGCTGAAATATGAAACCTTTTTTGACACCTATGATCACATAAAGAATGAGGTATGTGCAATGCTCTTAGTCATGCTGTTTTAACAAGTGTCTCTTGTCATCCCTGCAGGCTCCCAGTGTGGTCGGATGAAGCATAAAGAAACTGCCTGAGCTCTATCATTTTCTCATGGAGCGATTGGCTTTATAGTATCCTTGTGTTGTTTTCATGTTCTTCAGGATTTCTCCTCAGCTATGACCCTTCTGCAAAAATCACCACTGATTTTCTCATGACCTCTTTTGTAAACAAAACTGTGTTCCTAGCAAGTTGCCAAGTCTGGTGCCAGCATTCCAAGTAAAAAATCATGCTAAGTGAACCTAAAAATAGCAAAGCAGATGGATATGTCCTGCTCTTCACAACACCTCCTACCTGTTTCCCTTGATCTGTTTTTCCTGTGTAGCCACAACTTGGAATATGATTCATCGGAAGAGAAGAATCCCCGTCTGATATTCTATAATGAAAAGGACGAGATTGTTAAGGTGAGCTGTGAGTACAGGGATCTTATATTCAGCTGTCTTGTGACGGAGCTTATCTAGTGAGTGCCAGAATGTCAAAGCAGAATAATGTAGGGAAGTCTGAAGACTGCTACATCTGATATCATATCATCTGTCTGATACAAAATAATGGTGTGTGTTTGAATGAAAGAAAAAAAAATACATACAGAATATGAATTGGGGATTCTGGGAGCGGAAAGTTCTGCAGCAGGAAAGTTGATGTAACTTTGAACATTGTGCGCCTCGAAAGCGCTTCTCACAGACGTTTATTTTTGTCAGTGTACAAAAGCCCCTGTTGCCCTAGTATCGGCCCATAAAATTCTCAGCTGAAACCAGTATTAATGAATTTTCTTAATGTTGGCCTAAATGTACAAAGAGCCACTGCAGTGATTTATGAGTAAACTGCCCTCACGCTTTTACTGCATTCTTGAAGAAAACCTTTTATTTTCTCATATAAAGCATGGGAGTTCAGCTTTAATGTGGGAGCTTAAGTTTTGCTATATTCAAGGTCTAATATTAGTATCTTTCATTTAAGCCGTCATGATGTAGGTTCTCTGTGAGACTGTAATTTAACTTTAAATAAAGAGAAACTTAATTATTGAACAATAAATATGCAGTTGGGGGCTCTACATTTGCAGTAACTGAACACATATGAATGAAAACAGCTTCAGTAAATCACATTCTATATATTAGCATAAACTACATTCAACTAGCAGAGCATTGTCTGCAAACACATATACAAACCATCCCTGCTTCAAAGCCTTTAACTACATGTCTGTACTCCTGTGTGTGTGCCTGTCCTGTAACATCAGACTGTCCCTGTGAAGAAAATGAAAGCAAACGAGATCAGCAGCCTGTTGGACTCACTGGGTTTCTACAAGAGGTCCCAGAAAGGGGAAGAGGTACCAGAGGAGTTCCAGCATTTCCCTCTGCGAGCCCCCAGGGATGAGCTGTGATGACACCTTGTGGCTAAACTCTGTCTCTGCACCCTGCTCACAATAATGACGAGTGGGGCCCCAAGGTCAACATAAGCCAGGCACCAGTCTGATGACTCACTGGACGGGTGCATTGAGCAGAGTGTTAGTCATTATTATGTCATTGTTTTTATTTGCTAAATTTAAATAAAACAATTATAAAAAAAACACCATCAAGCCTAGAGTGAATGTAATTTTAAATATGTGTATAATTAATGTAGAAGTTTTAAATACACAGCACAGAGTATGTGCATGGACTCCTTATTTCACCTCTACAGAATCTGAATAACTATTGAATTCCATAATTAGAGAAATCAAATTAAATGAGCATCACAAATGGACACTCACTGCCCAGCAAACTGCCATGCTACTGTTTCAGCCTAATCCTCAGCCCGCCTCCTCCACAATAATCTGATTAGCAGGATGGTCTGCCAGCACGTGTCCTTATGTGTCCAGTGCTATCTCTACTTGCAAGGAATTGTTGTGCAAGACAACAAGAATTAGCAGCAGATGCTGAAAACATAGTTTTGGACTGGTGCACTTCCTGACTTCTTGGCTCTGTCATGGTCACAATCTCTATCAACAATGCCTGTGTTTTACTCCCCTATTCCCGAGAACCTGCCACTGGGTCTGGTCTATATGGGGGGTTCTGTGTTCACAAACAACAGGACAGCAGACAGTGACTTCACCAGGGAGCAAGAGGATGTGTCTGGTTAGTTTCTGCTTCCAAAACCATTTTCAGCTTCAGTGTAGTACTGTAGTAGTGTTGCAGTTCTTACTGAGCGGTGGCATTGAAGAATCTATACACTGAGGTTAGCCAAAATGAGGAAAATTACTATGTATTCTTAAGTAAATCATCTTAACTTTGAAGAAGAGTTCAGCTTGTGTGTTTCTTAAAGCCAACGAAAAAGATGTTTTCAAATTATTTTCAAGATCACTTCTTATGTGTATTCATCATTTTACTGCATATTTCCTCATTACTGAGAACACAGTAGTGAATAGTATCAGCTCAGTGTTTGAAGAGTGTTATTTGCCTTGCAGTGGTCAACGAGCTGGTTTCTCACCTCCCCCTTCAAATGCTCCTCTATTTCAACATGTTTTACTTTCCCTGTTGGTGGTTCTCAGCTGTGTTCATGCTGGAAGTAAAGGTTAGTTCCAGATCAGGTTCTACTTTAAACTACTGCATTTTTTTTTTTTACATATTAGAATATTTGAGTTTTTGATTGATTTCCTAACTTTAGGGATTCCTTGGTGTAAAACAAAGAATGCAACACTGTAACCTTTTAGTTTTTGTGGAACTAAATACACTTATCACACCTACTGTGTCATTTGAAAAGCATGTGACTTTGGCACCATCTAGTGGCATCATCAAAAAAGGACCCTTTGATGAGCTCCTTTACATTTATCCAGGAGCACTGAAATGAAAGGAGAGAATGCAACACATGCAGCAAACTGGACCACATCCACAGGCTTTCTGAAAAATAAAACTTGCTATACTGACATAAAAATCTAATGCATACAGTTTTACCTTTTTTCTTGATGAGCATACTGACATTACAGTCTTTCTCTTTACCCAGTTCTACTATCTTCCTGGGTACTATCAGGCTCTGCTCATTACTGGGATGATCCTCCTTACAGTCATTGAAGTGATTCGACTTTATCTGGGTTACACTGGCAACCTTAAAGAAAAGGTAATTCAAATTCACATCTGCACTGAACCACAACACAAAGCTCTTTTATGGACTCAATAACACGGAGGAGGAAATAGCTAAGTCTTCTACCTGCTTGTATAAACAATGAACTTCTGGCTACGACTGTCTGTTTAGTTTTTGGTGTATGTGTGTCTTTGCTTTCATGTGGATTCAACTAAAGCACTTGGCTGACTGCTCTATCTTTTCATCGACTCTATGCGCCAACCCAAATTTTCTCTCCTTTCCTCCCTGTCATCAGGTGCCAGAGCTGGCAGCCTTCTGGCTCCTGTCTTTCATGTTCCAGCTGCCAGTGCTGCTGTTCTTCCTGACCGATGAAGGAATTATCATCCTGCCTCTGGAGAGAGCTGTCCACTCTCTCTATCTCCTCTTCCTTCTCTCCCAGATCCTGGCCTCCTTTTTGGCACTTAGGACTATGACCCGAAAGCTCACCCTGCTCTTCCATCTGCGGCAGTTTGGCAAGATGGAGAACTTCCGCCACACAGGCATGAGCCCAGTGTACGGGCTTTCTTACCACCGCAGTGTGCTGCCACTGTCATCCACCCAGGATATGTACAATTAATTAATGCTCAGTTAATGACATATTTTGAAGATGGAATGTGTATTGGATCTTTTTAAAACACAGAGGTTTACCTACTGTCTCAGAAACTGTTTTCATTTTTCAGAAAACCTTCAACAACTGCCAAATATTGAATGCGAATGTGAACTGTCATTCATTATTTCATTGTAAGCATTTAGAAATCGCCTATTTCGTAAAACTATATTCTGTCAGTCTGTATCTATTTTGGATACATAGCATTCAGATCTTTTTAGGCCACTGCTATGCCAAAATTTGGGTGCCCTATCTCTTCCTGTATGACTTCTGATGTGGTATAAAATGACAGGTCTTAGAAAAAAATGCAATACTAACACTGACATGTGCTGTCGATGTTTTATAAAGATGAAAAACATTTTAGCACAAGTCTAAATGTCAAAACTTGATTCCATGTCAGCCAAACTGTCATGGAGTGACATGACTTTACAGGGAAACAGGGTAAAATACACCATCAAACAACTAAAATGAGATCAGAAATACAAAGCAGTACATTGCCAGTGGCTGCTTTTATGAAACAGTATTAAAGTGTTCCATTATTTCCCCTTCCTATAATGATGATGGATGATGGGGACTGGGGGGGTTGGTGGAACAGAATTCTTTGGCCCAAAAGAAAATTCAAGTCATTCCCCAGGTATAAATCAGCCAATTTCTGGAGGAACAGAGTGATACTTCAATAAAAAACATTTCTAATTTATCTCAGTCATAACTTCAGTATACCATGTTATGGTTTAATAAGTGGGATTCAGGAATCTAGTTTCTAAAAGCTTGTAAAATAAAAGTGCAAACCAAACTGCAGTAAAACTGTGTTAAATATTCATGACCACACAGTGGCAGTCAGTGACCGAAAGAGGGATGGGGGAGCATCTGACAGTGTTGCAAAGTCCAATGAGAATAGATTATCATGCACCACATGTCCTGATCAGGAAAACCTCTGGCAGAACAATAAAGGTTAGTCCTGTCTACAGTTGAACATGATGTATCATTTGATAATCTATAACTGCAGGTCGTGTATACATGGAAATCAACTACACATTTTGTAGTCTATACCTCTTTTCTTCTTGATTGAAAATATCATGTATGACTGGTTTTAAAATAGCAGGATTATGTGATGTATTTGATCTTTTCTGGTTAGAAATTATTTTGAGAGTGGTGCATTAAACAGTCTGCAAGCTGGTTATGTGAGAGATGCAGTTTCTGTGATACAACATGCTTATTCCGCTCTACTTTACATTCAGGAAACAACAAGCTGCAGTGGGTGCTGCATGGTTCATGGAGAGCAGAAAAACCTTTAGAGGGTAGAAATTCTGCATTTTAAGTAGAAGCAGATGCTTTAACGATACCCTAAACATGAAACTGCACATTGCTACAAAGAAGGGACTAGGAAAACTTTTTTAAATTTTCCCCAGGACTCCTAGATTTAATTGTATGTAAGCGGTAGTGCCTGAAATTCTATTTATGTGATGTTAGAGAGTTTAAGAAACAGCCATTAGCCGTGATAATGAGGCAGTTTGGTGTGGTGTTTCTAGCACAACAGCAACATAAAATAAACCAATGCTGAAAACAGAAAAGGAAGTTTAATCAGGGTTTGATAATGTTAGCTACTGTATCTTTTGTTAGTCAGGTACCACAGCAAGGTTTTATGCCTCATTCAAATCCAGTAAGAGGCAATACATTTCCACAATGTGCTGTCATCTATAGCAGCATAAATATGCACCACACATGCAAGTGATCACAGAATTTTGTGCCCCTACGGATCTATATATATAATAAATCTACACTCATTGCATTTAAGTGGAAATTCTATTTAGGACATCTACAGAAAAGGTGCTGTCTGGGTCAGCCCTCCAACACCTTGCCTTTTAAAGTATAAAGAGTATCTACAGTCACATGTGAAGAGCAGATCGAGGTGTGATCAGTGTTTGCTTCTGAAAGCTGTGATGTGTTTTTAATTGAAAAGTTTGTCTGCATCTCCAGTTATGTTAGGTTGTATCATCACTCTCATTCTTCCTTAATCGGTTGCTTTTGTTCACCTGCCTGACCAGCTGCACCTCATCACTCACTGGCTAATCCCATTTTTATAAATAACAGTTTTCATCATTTCTTTCAATTGTATGTTGGCTGTCTGAACCAGTGATACATCATTCTTACCGTGATTATGCGTTCCAGCAGTCCCACCTCAGACCACATATCATGCGTTGACAGTGTAATACTAAAAATCGCTATCATAACCAGAACGTCAATGACATTGCAGCTTATTCAGCTCATGATCCATCACAATTCAGAGGTTACTGTAATGTGAGATGTACAGAGAGAAAGTGATAAGTTTTCTTGTCGCTGGTTGGCTGTACTGCACAAAAAAAGCAGCATGTTGGCTCAGTGGTTAGCACCGTTGCCTCACAGGAGGAGGGCTTTGGGGTCACACCCAGGCAGTGTCCTTTCTGTGTGGAGTTTGCATGATCCCCCGGTGCTTGTGCAGGTTTTCTCCGGGAGCTCTGGTTTCTTCTGGCATCACAAAGCATGCTGTGTTAATGCTGTCTGTCAGCCCAGGACACCCTCACAAAAGAGAGTTTACTTCCTAACTAAATACAGGTTAAATAATGAGAATTGAAATCCACTGAGAAGTCAAGGAAGCTTGTAAGCAGTCGCATGCAGGGCCAATTAATCTTGTTCATCACCCAGCTGAAAGTGTTTGAGTTCAGGAATATTATGACCATAATAGTAACCATGGCCATAAAAATCATGCAAATATAAATGTATCAGCATGTCACAGTAGTGGCCATATTACTGATGTTAACATAATAGTGATAGGAAGGCCCTAACTATGCTTTGTTAATGTGGGAGTTAACCAATTGGATCACTCAATCCAATATCATAACCATCCAACAGGATACAAGTGGTACAGTATGCAGCATGTGATATTTGAAGTTTTGACAGCACCATTAGCAAGAGTTCTACCATCTAAAAGAAGAGAACAATGGAAAATCTGCCAGCATGAAAGGAATAGGGAATATAGGAAAAGCAAAGTGGAATGTGATCAAGTCACTGAAGCGAGTTATTACATCGTAGCATCCAATCCACGGTAACAATACGGCCCTAGTTACTGACCGGACCAAAGCTTAGACATTATTATGCCATGACTAAACTTTATGATGGCATTTATGTACAGTATAGATGGCAGAGGAGCACACACCAACACACATGAATATCACAATCCAGACCAATAGTCTCTGGAACAGGGATTTTTGTGAGAAAAGTAAAATAAAAAACACACACGAGCCTTTTGACCTCGAGCACAGTTTGAGTGAAGATCCATTAGGTGATCGTTGTGTGCATGTTTGATTAAATTCTGACCAATACTGTAGGAGGGATAGCAATTCTTAAGAACTGTGGTGGACACCTCACCGTGGTATTAGCTCATGGGCAATTCGGCCGGATGAGCTAAAAATAACCAGACATGCATTTGCTGTATTTGACTGAATGATCACAGTGTAGCTCCTGCTGGATTTTGTCTTCTTAAACACTAAGAAAAAAAGAGTATTACACAAATTTGTCATAACTTTGAGTCACTCCCACATTAACCAGACAACTTCACAGAGTAGGAATTGATTGCAGGCTTCTCATAAATTTACAGACCAGGAGTCAAAAAAAGTCATGAAAAGGCATGTTTGCTGTCTTTCTCCTCTTCAGTGAAACAAAAGGAAGAAATGAATGGAGAAAACAGGAAAGAAGGCAAGTCTAAGTGACACTGAAACTACTAAAACAACAGTTTCTTGATTTTTTGGAAAAACAATTTTGAGGCATTTTTATGCACTTCTGGGAGCATTTGCCAATTTTATCTGTCTTTTCATCACACAACACTCACTGTCATTAACAAAAAATATAAAAAATAACAGTCCTATAGTCATCTTTATTTTAAACTGACATTGGTCTGACATGTTCTAGCATCATGTTCACACTCCTCATTCGCCAGAGAGTACTTCATGTTCATCCAACTTCTCTCCATATCCGGTTTTAATTATGAACTCCTATTTGGTGCTGCAGAGGAAGATTATTCAGCTGGTGGTGGAAAAATGAAATAGAAATCACCCCCCTGGGGACACAGTGGTCACATCTGAAACAGCTCCTTGTACCTTTTTCCTTCATCAAATTGCCTTTCTTTGGTATGTGCTGAACAATAGCCTTTGATAATCTGGGTACATATTTTTTTTTCATCTCACTAAACATTGTTTGCTTCATGCTTTTTATGCTCTTCTGATACATTTTTCTTCTTCTCGTCATGTCCACAAGTCATCTGCGCAGCTCATCGTCAGCTGTGCTTTAGTGAGAATGTCATCACCTTAATTATGATTGGGTACAGCTCAGAGGCAATCACAAATGTGACTGACGAGACCGTGCTAAGCACCAGCGGGAAGCAATATCCAAGACATCACAGGGACATCCTTATGCCTTATTTCAGTAATCCTTCATGGTGGAGAGCTCAGCAGCCCTGCCAAGATGCCTGCAAGTGTTCCTATCCTCTTAATTCCAGGTGCTTATACAATGAGCCTTGACCCTCACAGACTATTGTAGTTCAGCTTCATTTATTAAATAGTTATTTCATTGGTTTAAAAAAGCCAAATAAATGATTTTCTCTCTGACAAAACAATTAATTGAGCCTGGTAATATTTGTTTAAATGTTATATATATAACCACACCAGCACACCGGGTGATCTATTTCTTTACTGCTGCTTCACTCAGCAGGGTGGTTGAACATAAGACTTGAGACATTGGACACTGGACATTAATTAAACATTCTTTGTTTATGTAATGTCTGCTTGGGTTTGTGTTCAGAGGGCAATCAAACCTTTTCAGCTCTGTTGGGGGTTGTTTTCTGTAGTCTGAGTTAGTGAACAGATATAAACATTTTTGAGCATCTATTCAGGGCTGAATTTGTTTGAGGTATTACACAGATAGAAATGCCACACAATCACGTCATCAAGCTGAAAAGCAAACCCAGCACAAAAAGGAAGTGTCTCAGAGTCTATTAAGAAAATGTTAAGTTATGGCAACAAGAAAAAGAATACTATTTTGAAGACACTTGAAGCTCCAAGAAAATCAAATGTAAAGGGAAAAAACCTCTCCCATCAGAAACAGCTGAGGATAACCACATATATGTGGCAAAGACTAAGACAAAAATATATATTTTATATTCAAAAACTAATTAGGCATTAGATTTTTTCAATTCATTCATGTCACAAGAAAATTTCCCAGGTTCTGGTTTGAAAAATCTAGATTGTGACTATACTTAAATTGTTCAATTTACAACATTGTTTTAACTGTGTACAGTATTAGTAGTAGTAACACGTCAAACAGCTGACCCACCTATAGAGCACATTGCTATCCCTCCATAACCTATTCCATTAGCAACTAAAGGAAATTTCTTTCAAGAATATATTGTGTCTAGCAGGAGCCTGCTGTTAAATCCTCTGGGACATTGCTCAGTCTTTTTTATTCATTTCCCTAGATATAGTTGGTAGGATCTGGTATCTGCAAAGAAGTGGCAAAATGATAGTTGACGAGAATACATGTATGGTTATTGTTTGATGTCATTCCTATGACCCAGCTGCTACACTATTCAAATCAGAATAAGCAGAAGTCAATTTATAGATAGAGAACACATATTGCTCAATTACAGACTCTAAATGATATTGGGCCATGAAATTCACATTTCATTCATAAGCCACTTATATTGTCTCCACCTTTACAGCCTGCAGAAAATGCGACATCACACTGTCAGGCAGGAAATATTGAAACTGGACTGAAATTGGCGGCTGGATATTTTCAATTTGGGTCTGATTACCTGGGTGAAGGGGAATGGCAGGGCAATTCACTTCTCCCAATGGTTTAAATGGACACTCAGCATACAGTACAGATGGAATATTTTATCTGTAGCGGCAGTATTAAATCTGCAGAGCTTGATGACATGGGAGAATCTACTGCCTTGAGTGCAAATCACAAAAAAGGTGTTATGTTGAGTATATGGGATTTTTATTTTTGCTCTTTTGAATGGAGCTATTTGCCAGTTACCTGAAATTGCTGTTAACATCAGAGAGAGGTTTGTTTCACACTGGAAGTCAAGTAGAGGACTGACAGGGTTGCAGGAACGGTTGCTATATTAGGAAAAGGTAAGTATCACTTATTTTTTAACCTTTTAAGTTTTTTCAACCTCCACCAAGAAGATTATGTTTTTGGTTTGGTTTATTTGTCTGTTAGCAGGATTATGGGTAAACAACAAAAGTGTATCCACTGTTTTTTTGATCTTTCTTCTTTGGGAAAGGTTAAACAATTTTAACTTAAAAGAAAATATAACACCTTTGCTTAACCTCCAAAAACATGGAAAATACGCTTGAGAAGAGCACTTGAAGCATTTTGAGTTAGAAAGAACAGTGTTATAAGAAGTTGTGCTGCTATCAGAGATGACCATACAAGGATTCAACCCCCCCCCCAAGATTATATAAACTAGACCCAGGGGTAAATATAAAAGAAAAAAGAAGAAGAATGCACTTCTGGCTGCCAGCTGTAGGACAGTGTGTGTGTATGGCATGGTGAGATTGGAGGCGCCTGTACAGACAGCAGAAACAGCCATCAAAAAGAGTCTTTGAAAGAGAAGAACTGCTTCAAAAATAAACAAAATCCAGTGCAGTCCAAACTCTTCCAGGTAAAGCTAGCCACAAATCTGTCACACCTATTCATAGTTACAGAACTGTTTAAGATTGGGAGACAGCCTTTGAAGAATAGTTAAATAATTTTCCAGTAAATGTCAATTAATGTTTTTGATTAAAATGCTCATTGCTAACTACAGCTATAATTGCTATGCTGTGTATCACTGGCTCATGTAACACTTGTCCCTGTACAAATACTGTACGTGTTGAAGGTAAAAGTAATGATAAATGGTACCTAAATAGTGCTTTCTATTCTGAGCACTCTTTTCTCAGAGTCATATTCACCCAGTCATGCAGCACTTTAATGCAGGCTTTTTTTCCCCAGCTTCCACACACACACACACACACACACACACACACACACACTCCAGTGGATGCATCGGGAGCACTTTGGGGTTCACTATCGTGCCCAAGGATGCTTTGGCATGTAGACTGGAGGAACTGGGGATCGCGCCATCAACCTTCCAATTAGCAGACAACCCGCTCTATCTCTTGAGCCTCAGCCATCCCAACCATCACTGTAGCAATTAATTGATATCTCACCACTATCACACCAGCCAATATCATGTAATGCAATAAAAAGGCATTAGTCAGTCAAATATTAATTTAAAAAATGACCTGAAATCTTATCTAAAAAAAAAAAAAAATTTTAGTGATTTTTGAAACAGTCTAACTACAACCTTTTTCTGCGCTGCTCATGAAAGCCAGGATTCACTTTGCCAGCAAACAGTCCATGTATCCAGCAGTAGGAGCTGTAATACCTCCTTCCTTAAAAATGAAATTTAACTACACATAAAAGCAATCCATCTGCCTGTCAAATCTTTTGTCCTTGCGGAATTCTGCAAGTATCAGTTGTTACTCTACCACTTAACATGTGGGGAATGAGGCAAAGAACAGAAGTGAAGGACACTAATGCACAGATAATCTAACAGATGGTTTAGCTTTCATGGCTATCAAGTCTACAATCTCTTCCTTTGATTTTAGGGACACACAGCTATGTTGATGCTACAATGGCAAATTTATGACCACTGATGGAAAAAAAGCCAAAACAAAACTCTGAAATTAAAGGCAAACTTTTATTGAGAAATATTTTCCACTTCTTCCATAATCACCTCATCAAGATAGACAAATGAATTGCTTCTGAATTCGGTCTGGAAGCATAAAGTAATATGGTGAATCTGTGTAAGTATGCTATATGGACAAAAGTACTGGGTCACCTACACCTTAGATCCGCAGGAGCTTTTATGACATCCTATTCTAAATCCATAGGCATTGGTATGGATTTAATCCCCCCTTTATAGCTGTAACTGCTTCCACTCTTCTGGGACCGGGCTTCAATCCCAATTAGGGTCTTCTGTGTGGAATTTGCATGTTCTCCCCATGTTTCCACAGGTTTTCTACAAGAGCTCTGTTTTCTCCTGTCAATGAAAAACATGCTGGGTTAATGCTACCTATGTCAGCCCACTCTCATGATACTCTCGTAAAAGAGATTTTAACCTCTGATTAAACAAAGATTTAAAAAACACACACACACACACACAAAACAAAACAAAAAAACAAATGTTGGAGTGTGTAGGAATGTTTACCCATTGATCCAGAAGAGCTGGCTCGCAATCTCCATTCTAGTTTATCCAAAAGGTGCTGAGTGGGACTGAGGTCAGGGCTCATCGTGAGCCAGTCCATATCTTTCACATTAAAGTCATCTAACCCTGCCTTTATGGACCTTGCTTTGTGCACTGGGGCACAGTCATGCTGTAACAGAGAATTGTCTTCCCCAAACTGTTCCCACAAATTTGGAGGCATAGAATTGTCCAAAATGTCTTGGTAAGCTGAAGCATTAAGATTTCCCTTCACTGGAAATAAGGGTGCCAGGCCAACTCTAGAAAAACAACCCCACAGCATTATCTCTCCCATACCAAACTTTACAGCTGGCACATTGCAGTCAGGTAGGTAATGTTCTCCTGGCATTGGCCAAACCTAGACTCCTCCATGGGACCACCATATAAAGAAATGTGATTCATCACTTTACAGAACACAGTTCCACTGCTTCAGAGTCCAGTGGCTTCACACAGCTCTGTTCAATGCTTGGCATTGTGTTTGATGATGTAAGGTTTGCATGCAGCAGCTTGGCCGAGGAAATCCATGCCATGAAGCTCCTGGCGCACAGTTTTGTTCTAATGCTAATGCCGGAGGAGGTTTGGAACGCTGCAGTTACTGAGTCAGCAGCTCATTGGTAACTTTTGCATACACTGTGCACCTCAGCACTCAGCGACCCCACATAACTATGTGGTCAGCCACTTGGCGGCTGAGTTGGTAAGATTCCTAAATGCTTCCACTTTGCAAATAATATCACTAACAGTTGATCATGGAACTGACTTATTGAAACAGTGTCATCTATTATGTGGCATCTATATAAATCACAATACAATGATTTGCAAATCTCATAAACCAATATTTCCTTAATGTAAGAACATAAAAAAACATTAAATGTTGAAAGAGATATTTTATTTTTTCATGAAAAATACCAACTCATCTTGGATTTGATGGCAGCAACACAAGGGCAAGAACGAGGGTAACAAAAAGGCTGGAAAAGTAAGTGGTACTAAAAAGAAACAGCTGAAGGAAAATATTACTGCTAATTAACTTCATTGGCAACAAGCCAATAATGTGATTGGGTATATTAAGAGCACCTCAGAAAGGCAGTCTCAGAATTAAAGATGAGCAGAGGTTCAGCAATCTGTGAGAAACTGCATCTATGAATTGTGGAAGAATTTCAGAAAAAATCCTCAGTGTAAAATTCTAGACTTTGAATATTCCAACATCTACAGTACATAATATTATCAAAGGATTCTCAGAATCTGTGCACAAGTGACATGGCCAAAAACCAATATTGGACGCTGGTGAGCAAGCACTGCATTGTAAACAGGCACAATTCTTTCATGGAAATCACTGCAAGGGCTCAGGAACACTTCATGAAATCACTGTCTGTGAACACATTCTCTGTACCATCCACAAATGCAGATTAAAGCTCTATTATGCAAAGGAGAATCCAGAAACACTGCTTTCTTCAATGGGCCAAGGCTCATTCAAAACAGAACTGAAGCAATGTGCAAAACTGTTCTGTGGTTAGACAAATCAAAATGTGAAATTCTTCTTTGAAACCATAGAGGCTGAGTCCTGCAGACTGAAGAGGGGAGGACTCATCAGGCTTGGTATCAGTGCTCAGTTCAATTGTCTGCATTTCTGATGGTTCTAATGGTGCATTAGTGCTATTGGTACTGGCACATCTGGAAAAACATCATCAGCACTGAAAGGTATACAAGGTTTAAAGCAACATATTCTCCCTTCCCGATGATGTCTTTTTCAGGGATAGCCTTGTATTTTTCAGCAAGACAATGCTAAACTGCATACTGCACACAGCAGCATAACTTCATAGTAGAAGAGCCTGGGTACTGAACTGGCTTGCCTGTAGACCTTTCACTATTTGAAAACATTTGATGCATCATGCAAAATAGCGCAAAGGAAGCCCAGGACTATTGAGCAACTGGAATCCTATATCAGACAAGAATGGACAACATTCCTCTCCCAAAGGTCCAGCAGCTGGTCTCCTCAGTTCCTAGATGTTTATAGACTGTTGTTAAAGAAGAGGGGATGCTTTACAGGGATAAACATGGACCTGTCCAAAATTTTTTGAGATGTGTTGCTGCCACCAAATTCAAGATGAGCTGGTATTTTTCATGACATAGTAAAATCTCTCACTTTGAACATTTGATATGTTTTTGATCTTCTTTTGTGACTAAAACATTGGTTCATGAGTGCCACAACCATTTGGAATTGGGATTTTATGATACATAAATAGATTTATTCACTGGCCCCAATACGCAAACATGTTTTTGCCTAAAGAATTTTTGAGGAAGAGAGAAGCTTCTACTCTTGATATAAGAGTCCAGTGGAGTCAATATGAATCTAATTTAAATTCTGTTAGTGAGGTTGCTAACAGCACAACTGCTTAATTAAAAATACAAAATGCTGCTTAAAATCTGCAACCAGCAGTTTCCTCAAAACAAAACTGGCTTTTGTTCCAGAATAGCCAGACTGGTGAACACAAATATTTTATTTTGAATTTGCACACATTGCATTATTTTTAGACACTTTCCCCAGCTGTTCGTGTTTATCTCTGTTGCCAACAACTGTCTTCCATTCAGACTCACCAATGTGTGACATTGCCAGATGAGACTGTATATAAAGTCAGAGGAGATCATTTTTTAGAGGTAAGAATGACATCAAACTACTAAGAAGTAATTTGTTGAAATAAACCATTACCAAATTTCACAACAATTTACAGCAGTAGCCAACCACTTACATGATGCAGCCATTAAAGAATGAACTTGACTGATGTGTGACAGCAGGAAGTTGGGGACTGAAAGGAGACTTCCACTCACTTGGCACAACCCAGGGCCTTGCTGGCTCAGCTGTCTTGTTGACCACACACACAGTATGACTATGGTGGCATGCAGCTGCAACTGGGATCCTGGTATGGCTGACAGACTGCAGCACAGGAGGGAGAGGATTTTGGCATGTGGTATTTTACTGATTAGACTTCCTCTGGCCTTACAAGATCCAAAGAAGGCAGCCAGCCTTTATTTCTAGCTTGTGCTTAGAAGACTTTTTGCAAAAAAAAATAGACTAACTGCTGCCACGAAGATAATCTCCCAACATGTAAAGAGACTGAAACCCTCTCATATTCAGTTTAGCTGTTTTTGAAATAAATTCCAGATTTTCCGTTGTTAAATTATTATTATTATAATTTCTTTTTACTTTTTAAGCCATTGGGGTTTTTTTTCTAAATTCCCTCTGCAACCTTTTAGTCACACATAATGCATGCATGTAGTTCATTCCCATCCAGAGCCTGCATAACATCATAGAGTGAGTGGGACTTCCTTCTGCCTTCCTCAGATTTGAGCCAATAGCCATCACTGTCCTGTATTGTAGCTTTAAAACCATTTGCTGCCATCTTTGCAAAGCTGATTTAATGTGTAAACAATGTAATTTAAAGATACTTCGTAACCACTCTGACATATGGTGGGAGTAGTTTGAACAATAAATGAAAAGAGGACAAAAACATTATACTTGAGCAGGTTTAAATTACAGTTTAGCCATTTATGTAATTAAAGGGTCATTCACTGAATGAACAGACATGGGTTAATCGTCTCTCTCAAAGACACTTCAGCTCAACATTTGATGGTTACACTGCAAACTTGGCTGTTGCAAATTGCAATCATACTAGCTTTTCATACTATTTTAATTATTACCTCAGATCCATTCCTACTTCAGGCAGGTGTCTGCAAAGAAATAGATATGATTTACAGTTATTTTTCACGTATGTTTGTTTTTGTGTGTGCGTGGGCGAGGCTCCTCTGAGTGTAGGTGAATACACTACCTTCAGCTGTGTTGGAGAATACAGCCACAGTCTGCCAATTGCATTTCATTAATACTAAATTGTGGTTTCTTGTTTCTTTTTCCCCTTCCGACATGAAGGCTCTTCCAATGCTTTAATTGCACCTGGAAGAGAGAGGAGACTTTAGGAAGAGCTAAGAGAAAAAAATACAGTTGTAAGTCTTTTATACAGTGGCATGATATTTGAATGCTGCACCTCCCAATGAGACCGCAAACTAAATTGAAATGATACAGCACTTACTGTGTAGTGCTGTGTATTTGGATCAATAGTTTATTAATGATCAGTAATTGAAAATAATTATATCATCACTGTTAGAACATAGTGA
This sequence comes from Etroplus canarensis, assembly GCA_015106775.1. NCBI lineage: Eukaryota > Metazoa > Chordata > Actinopteri > Cichliformes > Cichlidae > Etroplus > Etroplus canarensis. Next base: position 3,293 of record VUQH01018880.1, on the reverse strand, counting down.
CATGGTGTGTGTGTGTGTGTGTGTGTGTGTGTGTGTGTGTGTGTGTGTGTGTGTGTGTGTGTGTGTGTGTGTGTGTGGACACCTAATAATGAGCTGAGACTCTGTTGACGGGAATGTGGTAAAAAAAAGATCAGTCAAACTACTCTCT
>VUQH01018877.1:2331-26284 GCA_015106775.1 Etroplus canarensis | reverse complement strand
GCACGTCACCGTGTCTGGGTTCACAATATAATTCAGAGACGCTCCCAGTACGGTGAGTTTCACCATCTACTCCAGGAGCTGCGTCTGGATGACGGCCGCTTTCAGCGGTACTTCCGTCTCTCTGTGGCCCAGTTTGACGACTTGCTGTCCCCGCGTTGGTCCGCGGATTACGCGACAGGACACCAATTACAGGCGCTCTATTACAGGACTCCACCCACTGATCACGTCATCAACACATCACTACCAAAGCCGAGTTCCTGATTGGTTGACGCGACGCGAATATTCACCAAAGTTCAGATTTTTCAACTCTGGAAAATTCGCGCCTCGCGGCATAATTTTCACCGTGCCGCGCGAAACGCGCCACCGCTCATGAATCACGCCGCGCGGGCCGCTCAAATCGCACCGCAGGACCTCTCGCCACTTGTTTACATTGATTTAACTTTGAAACCGGCCGCCCCCGCCGCGCGAATCGCGTTTGGTGTGAACATACCTTTATACTTCATTTCTCGCTCATTTGCCTGATGGACCGATGAACCCATGCCATGGCTTGGCCTCCCGGATGTCTGTCTGTGCAATACAGCCGACAATGGCAAGAAATGCGATGTGTGATGGATTGTGAGCGGGAGGAGCCACCACATCGTCGATGTTACAGTTGATGTCCTGTTAAACAGGAACGCTACATCAGGTCCTGTCTGGCTGAAAGTTTCAATAATGCTGGAGGCTGCAGAGGCAGGCAGGGTTTGAACAGTAACCAATCCAAAGGTTGCTGGATATTGCCGCAAGGTGAAAATTTAAATGACCGGAGATCACCAAGAAGTTCGAATTTGTTACCAAAATCAAGTGAAGAGTTTCCACCCAGCTCCAGCTTAATTAAACACTTACTAGAGGAAGAGGGAAGTCTGAGTGGAATCTCCTTTATTTCTTTCTCATGAGTGGATTTTCAGTCCGTATTTTTCATTCTTTGGTTTCCTAAATATTGCAATTGTGTGTCTTTTTTTGTCGCACATACACACCACAAGAATCTCTCTCCCTCTGTTCTCTTTTGCACTCAGTTGCCACTCCTTCTCCTCCTCCACCTGTCTGCCTGTAACCTGGCTCTTAATTGAATTAGTGCTCCTTAAAGATACGGCGTCAGCCAGACGTTCCTCCGGCAGGCCCTGGGCCTCCGATGACTCTCTATTGTAGTGGAAACGCTCTGGGGCCCGGACACACCAGGAATTAATAGACTCAAGATCACACACACACACTCACACTCTCTCTCAGCCTCAAATATTACACTTAGAAATACACACCTGCTCTCCTGTGTGTACAGGTATGCAGACTAAAAATGAATCTCACACACGAACAGCTTTTTCTTGATAGTTAAATGTTGCCTGCCAGTGGTTTTTGTGCAGTTTCTTGCTCATCTAATTGGTTGAATTTTGTGTCATTACTGCAGTCAGTTCAAAAGTCCTGATAGAACCTAAAGAAAATTATGTTTCTGGTACAAGTTAAGCTGTAAAAAGAGTCAAAGTGCCAGGATTACATTGTTTAAAAAATAATTTCTCTTAGTTACTTACAGTAATTCACAACAAAAGGGAAAAAATACTATTTTATGCCTGTCATACTGTGGTGCATTTGGCATTTTTCATAGATTTGACCAAAGAAATGGGAACAAATGATATATTTTGCAGCAGACTGCTAGTAACAAATTGCCTCAAAGTACAATTTGAAATTGGTCTTTGCTGAGTTGTCTGTTACATATAGACACAGCACTGTTCATCCCAGGTGTTAGGTGGTTTTTTTTATGTTTGAATGATTCATAGATCAGTGTTAGTGTTAAGTGGTTTCACAAAAAAAAAAAAAAATTGTAAGATTCTTCTGAAAATGGGCAGATACAAGGACCGGACTGAAAATGAATGAAAAATCTGTCCAAATATGTCCAAAGAAACACTTTGAAAGACCTTCAGAAAGTCTAGAGAACTATTGCACAGGTCCACAAGAATGTCTGGCTCCTTGGAAGCGATAAAGAAATGAGGGATAGCTCAAAACTTTTGCACAACACAACAGGAAAATGTTTTGTTCTCTGACCTTCCATAGAATAGAGGCTGTATATCACACCATCCATCTGTCTATATTTCTTTCTGACTTTCTATCTTTCCCTGTGTCTTGGAAATTGATATGTTGATGTTCAAAGTCTGCTGCTTTTGTCAGACGGACACACACTGTTAGAAGGCGACCTCTCGACACACACATTCACGCACAGATGCTAACGCAGATAGGTGGATGCGAGCGAGCGTGAGTGTTTAACTCGTTCTTCTGAAGTGAACCTCCTCTGTTTCTTATCTCCCACCTGTCTCTACTTCCATTTACATCACTTTTTGCCTTATCTCTCTCTCTCTCTCTCTCTCTCTCTCTCTCTCATCTGCCCTCCTTTTTGGTTTCCCTGTCTCCCCCTTGTTCCTCGTGTCGTCCTTACGGCATCTTTTTCTTTCTGCTGGTGTAGCTATCTGTTCAGCGGCTCCCTCTCTCCCCTGCTGTCGACAGTAGATGAACCTGTCCTCCCCTACTGTTACCCGTGGCCCCCTCATCCCCCCCCAGACCCCTCTAATCATGCTCTTTGGCCTCCGGCCCTCCCGGCCTCCTCATCGGCCATTTCTATTTTCAGCTCTCTTTCCTCCTGCCAGTTCAGCCCCCCACCACCAGCCTAGCGCACACACACACATACACACACACACGCGCACACACACACACACACAGACAGTATATCACAAGTATGTCCATTCTCAGCTTTTCATGACTTGTGACCCCACCCACCTCAGGTTCACAAATACTCAGCACGATAATATTTTTATATATAAACAGTAATAACCATCATCGCATTCACATTGTAGGGATGGGAAGCTCAGTCAATCCCTCAGTGGTGGAAAAAATTCTACAATTTGGTCAGCAGACTCTCTGAGTGTCTCAATAATCACTTGAAGTCATGCCGATTCTGAAACTACTTACCTGTCTGATGTGCCTGTTTCTTTATTTCTATGTGTATGTACCTTGATCCTCCTATTTCTTTTTAGGAAAAAAAATCATTTTCTCTGCATTTATACTTTATGTAAAGCCTCATGATTTCATCTACTGTGGCTTGGAATGTGCTTAGCACCAGCCAAATGGATGGTTGTTTAAAAAAATCTTCATATGCAAGTCCCCTTTACCTGTACCTCATTTAACCCTATCAAATGTAACGTGTCACATCATCCTGCTCACATTTATTTGTACTCTGGTGAAGTGAATTAGAAAGACATACATATATAATGAAATTACAACCGCTTACAAGGCTGGATAACAAACTCGGCAAAAGTGGGCAACTGTCCAAGACTCCAGACCGTCACGGGCCTCTGGAGTAGCGCACAGTTCATTTTTGCCCCGGGTTCCCAGTTTGGGTTCATCATGTCCTGATATTTTGTGGCAGTCACAAGTGGTCTCATTGCCAGAGCAAAAAACTGGCAGTAAACCTATATATGGCAGCCAGGGTGAAGATTCCAACACCATCTGAAACGCTCACTCTGCTGAATTCTAGCATTTTTCCACAGAATGCAAACTTTTGTTTTTTCCCAAATCTCTTACAGTATAGCCACTTTACTGGTTTTGCAGTAAAGCAACCCCAGATAAGTAACCCTTTAAATAACTGCAGAGTTTGTGTAGTCCTGTGGATTTAGGCTGTCTTCTGAATTCCTGACTGATGGCACGGTGTTGAGGTCAGGGCTCTGATGGGTCAGTACCATCTGTTTCACGGCTTCTGTGGCCAGATCTTTCTGACTGTATTCTTAGTTTTTGTCACACTACAGCACTGAATCATTTTAAAGGCCAAAAACCTTTTCGCACCAGAAAGGAAGGTACTTTCAGCTTCTCCCTTTTTCCCCAAGGGGTCGCCAGTGTGGATGAATCCACATATTTGATTTGACACAGATTTTTATGCTGAATGGCCTTCCTGACACAACTCTCCATTTATCCAGGCTTGAGAGTAACTCTAGGAGCACACTGGCTCGTGAGCACCAAGGCTGGGATTGTGTCTCCTCCCAGGTGCAAACCATGGACATTTCGCATGTGAGGCAAATGTGTCAATCACTGGGGAGGACTAGAACTTTATGTAGTTCTGTGGAATTAGGCTGTCTTCTGAATCCCAGACCAATTCAGTGGGGTCAGTGCTCTGCTGGGTCCATACCATCTGCTGCAGGGCTTCTGTGGCCTGGTCTATCTGACTGTATATTTAATTTTTTTTAATCACACTACAGCGCTGACTCATCTTAAAGGCCTTAAACCCCTTTCACTCTATTGTATATAAATCCCATGGTATCTACATCTTTGCTGCATTCCAGCCAGCACTCTCAGAATCAGATGCGCCTTCTGCTGCCTTCTTGTATTCTCTCCAAGGGGTCGCCCCAGCAGATTAATCTGCACTGGAGATTTTACCCTGGAAGTCCAGAATCAAATGAAAAATTCTAAAAATGTCTTAAATTTGCATGCATTATTAAAAGGCATTCAAAAGTTTTGTATGAAACTTGGTTTAGATGAGTCTTAAGTGTTTTTTAGCTCAACTGGCCAAAGGACTGCCATGGCGAGGCGTCTGTCATCTGTCCCTCAGTAGTTGACAAGAATTGCTACTCCTGCAACAGTATTGGTCAGCTTTTAGTGAAACTTAAAAAAAAAAATGAACACCTAATGGGTCTTTACCCTACCCACGCTCAAGGTCAAGGTCACATTTGGCCTTCTACAGGCACTTTTTCATTGTCACAAGAATCGCTACTCCTTAGAGTATTGGTCTGTGTTGTAATGTTCATAAAAATGTCATCATTAGATTTATTTATGGCAGAATCATACCCTAACTGAGGTAAGGGTCGATCAAGAACTACTGCCATTGTCCTGGATATGACTGTGAGCCTGCTTGACTTCTCAGTGGATTTTAATTTGGATTAGTTTGTGCAATACAGCCAACCAATGACAAGAAAATGTATCATTTTCTTTCTGTACTTCACACATTCCACTAACCTGTGAACTTTGATGAATCGTGAGTCAGATGAGCTACTACATCGCTGAATTTGTGGTTAATTTAGAAGGCTATGCCAGCAAGAGAGCACCAAATCACTGTTAACCTTGTGAACATATCAGTAAATTATTTAGTCTGGGTGTTATGGAAAAAAATTACAATTACAATTAGGAATTGAAAAAAGTCACTACACTTGCCTGGTTCCCTTTCACTTTTATTAATACTTCTATAATTATGAATGATTTTTATTGTTACTTGGAATTTCAGGGTGTTTTATATGATTGAAAGGTCAATAGTAACACATAGCCAATTAGCTAAGTTATTAGTAGTGGCAAATGTATAAAAATACATCTCAAAAATATGAAAATCCCTGATATTTATGCCTGGTGGTGTGTCAGATTACGGCCTATCATACAGTAGCAGAAACCCTCAAGAAGTAGGAGAACCACATTTTGATCGCCAGCCTGCATATTAGGCTATGTTCACACTGCAGTTCTTATTTTTTGCTGAGATATGATTATTTTGTGTGGTCGTGCACATTATCATTCAAATGCAGCTACCATCAGACTCCAGTGTGAGCAGTTCTGAAGTGCCCCGCTTGCTCAGAAGAAAACGTGACATCTCACGCAGCACTCTGTGTTCACGCAAGTAAATATGGTTGCTACACATGTCAGCGTGTGAGTAAAACTTCACTTTCTTTCCACTGACTGGCTCCATCAACGCTGTCTGCCATGCTTGTTTGGTCCATGGTTTGCACGTGAGCTTGCCTCGTCTCGCCTCCTCCGGTAAGACGTCTGTCTCACTTCAATGACGTAAAAATCGAATGAAATCGACATGACCGTTCAGACTGAGGTCACTCTGAAAAACATCAGATATGTATCTGATTTAGGATCACATATGAAAAGGGCCTGAGAAAAATCAGATTTGTGCGCTTCTTACTTTCATCAGATTCATCACATTTCATCAGATTTGGTCACATATGGTCAAAAAAGTTTGATTTGGGCCACTTTTGCCTGCAGTGTGAACATAGCCTAGTCTACAGCAATGGAAGCTACAAGTTTAACCCTCCAAGGCAGGGATGACAAACTCATTTAACATCATGGCCACATACAACCCAATTTCATCTTAAACGGGCCAGACCATTAAAGCCATTGCCTGGCAACGTATAAAGAAAGTCCAACTCCAAAGTGTTCCCCTTATTTTCAGTGTAAAGAAGTTTAACTACACATTCAATCCCTGACATTGAGGTGTGCAGTTTTAATAAACATGTCTCAGGTTTGCTACATTTTTAAGAAATGCTGCTGTAGTGAATTAAAGAAACCCATCAGCATGGTTCATTGGGCTTACACTGTAAGAAATAAAGGACTTAATTAAAAAACAGAAATTATCTGTGAATTCACAGACAATGTCCTTTAATACTGTGTTTAAAAAAAACCCTGAAAATTTAGTTGTAAAAGTTGATTAAAAAGGAACTTTTTTGTTATTAAATTGAATACTAACAATATTCAATTTAATAATCAAGCTAATGTCCCTAAAAGGGCAGCACAGTGATGTGGTGGTTAGTACTGTCACCTTACAGCCAGGAGATCCTGGGTTCGAATCCACTGGCTGGTTGGGGCTTTTCACTGTGGGGTTTGTTTGTTATCCCTGTGTCTATGAGGGCTTCCTCCACATTCCAAAGATATAATTTTTAGGTTAACTGCTGAAGCCAAATTGGCTTTAGGTGTGACTAAGACCACGAATGCTTGTCTGCCTCTTTGTGTTACACCTTAAAAGACTGGTGACCTGTCCCGAGCGTACCCTGCCTCTTGCCTTATGGCAGCTGGTAGAGGCTCCAGCCCCCCACAATTCTGAATTGGACAAGCGGTTAAGAAAATGGCTGGCTGGACTGACAATAATTTCTTACTCTGGCACATGAGAGGCCATGGGTTACGTCTCTGTCAGTAAGAAAACTGTAAAACCAATTAAAATACACTCAAAGGTCCAAAATATATGCCCTCCTCCTTTGAAATTTCCACACTTTTCAAAGCATCTAGTGGGCTAGATCGGACCCTCTGGCAGGCCGTATGTTTAACACCACTGCTCTAAGATCTAAGTCATCATAGGGGTCTCAAACCTGCCGCTTTTTTGCCTGTCTTCAGTGGCTCCCTATGACTTTGACTTAAAGCTAGATAAATGTGAAAATGAACAATGGAGCTTTGAAAACATTTATGGATTCTTCATATACTCCAACTTTAAAATTATGATTGTAAAAGTGCTTCATTTATTTTCAAAGAAGGCTATTTTTAAATCGTCTCATTTTCACAAATGAAGTAGAGCTTCATATCAACTCTGTATCACTGTAGACCTGAACATGGCAATAGATATTTTTTCCTCTCCTTCACAGTCACTCAATTTTGTTGGTAATAAAAGTAATTTAAAACGGCTTTTTATTGGGTCCATCATTTCATAAATGCAACTGAAAATTTAAAGTTGAAGTGCACCTTCCGCTACTCCCTTGTGTACGCCCTTAAGGGGTCGCCACAGGATTAATCCGCATTGGTAATTTGGCAGAGGTTTTACACCGGATGCCCTTCCTGACGCAACACCTCTGTAGGGTTAGATTACAACCCCTTTTCAGGATGGCAAACCCAACCAAACCAAAACAGTGAATGAAACAAAAACATGGCCCAACAGGAACTCCAGTCCACAAAATTCAAAAGAAGAAACTCAACAACCTCAAACAACCCCTACTTATAGTTGACTTCCCTTTTAACCATGGGGGCCACGCCCAAATATGTTTACAAACGTTTATCAGATAACCCTAAATATACTTATGTCAAACCCTAAAATAAATAACATAAGCATCTGAACCAAATTAAACTCCTTAACCGAAGCCTTAACAAAATAACCCCTCCCTGCCTCCCGTTCTCAATGGTACATTCCAATCAGCTGATAGCGTCCTCATGTGCATGCTTCATGAAAACACCACCACCCACCAACGGAAGTGGACCTCCAAAGAGAGGAGGGTTAATAAATGCCAAAACAAACCATTACTCAGAAAAAACATACTCCCACTATTAAACCCCATTACATATTATTTTAGATCATATATACACAAACATGCAGGGAATTATTTACCACAGTCTTCAGAAAATATAAAATGTATATGAAATAATACATCACCTGTCACTTTATCAGTGAAATAGAATAATGATGTTATGTGAACATCTAATTCTGCTGTGGAGCATCTTTCTTGAATACTTTATTTCCAAATTATGTCAAAATAAAAGTATAGTGAAGCAATGCAGGGAAACTCTGAGGATGTGGAGCAGAGTTTGGAGCTCAGAAACAGTATTGGCCATTGTGGCTACCTCAAGCCTCAAACTTGAGTGCCTTTTTAAGCCAGGAATATTTTCATCTTTTAACGTGGCTTTGACCACCATGGAGGGTTGTGTCAGGAAGGGCATCTGGCGTAAAACCTCTGCCAAATTACCAATGCGGATTGATCCGCTGTGGCGACCCATTGGTGGAGAATACAAGGGAGCAGCCGAAAGGTACAGACATCACCTATCTAGTGAAGGGTGCATCTTACAGCTCCTTCACAACCTCCGTGTGGAGAGGGAATTGTGTACCCACCTGGAATCGAACCAGGAACCTTTCGCTGATGTGTAAACAGCTTCGCTGCAGCAAATGAAAATTCAAAGTTGAAGTGCCACATAATGCTAAATGTCCCAGTGACAGTTACACTTAATAATGCTGACAGGCTATTTTGCACATGTGATACCTTCATTATAAGGCTGAATATGTTTTACATCTTCATGAAATTTCTGGGGGTCAAAATTGCTCAAAAATGGCTATTTTGATAGTAGAGGCTGCTGACCTTTGCCCTAGCCCTATTCTACCCCATCAGTGTCAGAATGGTTACTTTCTTGGGTCCCTTATTGCTATGACTAACAGCTGACATAATATAATGATGTTGTTCTAGCAATTCTCTTTTTATCGTGCATGGCGAGAGGGGATTGTGTCCCCACCTGGAATCGAACCGGAGACCTTTCACATGTAAGTCGAATGTGCAGTCACCAATGACACCTCAGAGGGTTGATGAGAAATGGATGCAGAGTTAAACGCACTCGTGGTGCCTGGAAATGTTTATGAGGCAAACTGCACTGTTGTGAAGATGGGTTTTGTTCTTTGCTCTTAAAGTTTTATTTTATCCCACTGCTAAGGCAGAACTGATGTCAGTGTGATTTTCACTTGTTTTGCCAACTCAATACTGTCCTTATATTTTGCTTCCTGTTATCCGTGGACACGCCAGAGTTCTAAATGTATCAGTGAACATCCGTTTCTGGTTGGCCCTCCAGAGACCCCACAAATTTCACTTTAACAACTCATCCTGGGTGGCCGTTTTTTTTCCCCTCGATCGTGTGCTTCTTTACTTGATTAGAAGTCAGTAGGTACTCACTGGATCACTTGAATGGACCCATACAGGTTGGTTGCATACAGTTGTGAATGGCAACCTAATTTTCATACACACTGTAGTACACAAACTACACCTCACTCCACAACATATATACCCCACCTGCCCTCCCCCAGCATTTCTCAGGCAGCTAATAGAAGGTGACAGCGAGGCTCTGATATCGATACCTGCTCCATGATGAGGATTAAAGATCCACCGACTCCCTGCCAAGAACACAAGCTGCCGTGTGTTTGCGTGTCTTTTGATTACGGCCGTCTGCGTGTGTGTCTCTTAGCTGCGGTTCTGTTTGTGTTTATGCCCTGCTTCGCAAGGTGTGTGTTTGATTTGCGCGCCTGTTGATGTTTTGAAGAGGTGTTTTCTCGTTAAGAGTTGCTCGTTAGGGGTTGAAGGCGAGCAAACAGGTGAGCCGTTACCCCGGTAACCGCATCAACAAACAGATCAGACTTTCATCTTCATCTGCTCGGGAGGAGAAGAAAACACTCGGCTCTTTCATCAGCTAAAGCAGTCGAGACAGAGGGAGAATCAAAAACCAGAACAGAGACAGAAGCAGAAGAAAGCTCCGAAGACAAAAGGACACAGGGAAGTGGGGAGAGAGAGAGAGAGAGAGGACAAGAGCGGTCAGTGATAAAAGAAAGGCAAAAGGAAAAGGAGAAGACAGTTAGCATTTAGTCTGCGCACAAACCACAAAGAAGCAAACTGAAAAAGAAGGAATGACGGGATGCAGAAGAAGAGCTAGCGGAGAGTAATAAAATCAGGGAAAGAAAAGAACAGGGGACTAATCGACACATGCAGGATCCTTTACTGTCGTGTGGCGTTTGAACATTTCATAACCAACTAGGTTGAGCATATTTATTCGATTTAAATCAGCTTTACTTGATGCCAGCTCTGTAAGGATGCCTCAGTCTGCGACTTATGGTGTAGAAACACGCAAACAAAACTCAAATAAAGCTGAACAAATTTACAGCCCCCTGTTAAAGGCATTCTGTGTATGGGACTGCGTTGCTAGTTGGCGAAATGACAGAAACACTTTTCAGGCACTACCTGGGGTGATTCTCTGTCAAACAGTTACAACGTGGCCAGTCAACATTGGCTAAACAAACCCTAAATTCTTCTCTGATCTGTCTCTCTTTCCTTCAGCGATAATACATGTTATACAGGATTTAGGTAGAAGCCTGGGTAGTTGTCCTATAAAGGCTGTATATGCCATACTAAAAGCCCATATGTTAGCTCTGTGACTGTACATTTATCAGCTAACTGAGTAGGATTTGAAATTGTTTATACAGCTAAGCAGTTGGGAGAATTTTCTCATATGAAATGTTGTGTTTTTGTCACCGTTAAGAACACGCAACAGCACAGAGCGTTTCAGAGTTTGCACAGGGGAAATAAACATCCCTTTTAATATCCAGATGTTTGGCTGCCTCGACCCCCCCAACCTTTCTTTTGCTTGCCCATGACAGGAAGCTAAAAGGGCCCCAGAGACACCAGTGAGGAGAGAGACACGGAGAAATTGACGCAGGAGATGAAACAATCTAAATGTACCTTCTGCCGCTCCCTTGTGTTCTCCCTTAAGGGGTCGCCACAGTGGATTATTCTGCATTGGTAATTTGGCAGAGGTTTTACACCGGATGCCCTTCCTGACGCAGCCCTCCATGGCGGGAGGGGCGCGTGTCCCCACCTGCTAAAACAGAAGAGGAAAAAAAGTAAATCGAAAGATGAGAAAGGGGGACGACTCATTGGTCAGGAGGAAAACAAAACAGGAGCTTACTGCGTTTGAAAAAGAGAGAACAGACTGTGAAGTGAGATGCAGAAAAGAAGGAGGAAAAAGGGGAAAGAGAGAAAGTGGAAAAGACGAATATGCAGGGAAACACAGACAGACAGAAGCAGATTGGATTTTATTGATAGAAGCGTTTTAACTCGCAGCGCCGCGTTCTCTCGGCTGCATTAGCGAGAACAGTAAATGCTTTCACTCACAAAGACTTCATATATCCTCCATTTGTTTACTGCTGCTGAATATTTTAAGAGTAAAGCTTTCATCCCTAAAATGTCGCCGCGTGTCGAGCGGGCAAAAGGACTTCAGATAATAACTTACAATAATAAGACCTGATGATGTCAGCAGTAATCCATTTTGACTTTCACATGAAGGCTGCAGAGCTTTCTGTCACAGAGGTGTTTTTTTTTTTTAAAGGTTTCCTTTAATCAAACACTCACTCAATATTTTATCTACAGCCTTATGGCAGAGTTACTACATGTCATGGCTAGGTTCGCCACGTATTGATATTTTCAGAATTAGACTACATATCATTTCTGCCATCAAGTATTCAGCAGACTGCGAACATATCTATATGCACAGATAGAAGAGACTGTGCGCTCTGAATAATAAAAACATGTTGATTCAAGCATGTGAGTGATACCGCCAAAAGATGACTGATTATATAAATTCTAGCAAAAATCCTGTTATTTTATATTGTTGTGTTTGCTTTTTTCAAATTCCTATTTTGGATTACAGTCGTGTGAAGAAGAACGTTTTGACAGGACTCTGTGGACTCCTTTGAAAAACTAAATACAGCCTGAGACTCAGTAGCTTGTAGAGCCGCCTTTAGCGGCAATACCTTCATTTATGTATGACTTCATCAGTCCGTCACATCATTGCGGAGGAATTTTAGCTTCCATTCATTGAGGTTTGCAGGCTTTCATTTCCCCACAGCTCTCTTGAGGTCTTGCCACAGCATTTCATTCGGGTTGATGTCTGGACTTTGACTGGGACATCGCAACATTTTTATCGTTTTCTTTTTTAACTATTCTGTCGTAAATTTTGACGATGTGCTCGGGATGCTCCTGTATACAGGGGAGTTCACGGTTGACTCAATGACTGCAAGGCAGCCAGGTCCTGTTAGGTAAAACAAGCCCAAATCATCACCACTCCACCACCGTGCTTCACAGTTGATAAAAGGTGTTTGTGCACTATGGTCAGTCATCTCCACTTTGGTCTCATCTGTCCCAGGGACATTGTGGCAACCTTTCCAAACAAGCTGTTGCTGGTATGCTTTTAAACCAACCTCATAGTCTTCATCACGAGATGGCGTTTTGCTATGAGACCTCTAACACAATCACCATTTAAAAATTTGAATCTAGAGACCATCTTGCAATGGAATCTCACAATATGTGATGTCTGTACATTCTCAGACCATTCCCATCTTCATATTCAGCCCTCACGTTGATGTCAAGTGCTCAACTACAAAGTCCAGGACTGTATCTTGCTGACAAAATTAAAACATCTACCGAAATTCTCAAACTTGCCTTGGATTGTTAGTGTATAAAGTGTATAAAAGCAGATCATAGCCACCCTGACATCGCCTGTGCTTCTGGACTCTAAATTTTGCAGCCTTAGCATTTACATTTTGGGCCCTACCATGATGGGATTTTTTTGGAGCCTCAGTTGAATGAAAAGACAGGACTGCTAAATTGATAACTAACGCTAGTTAGGTTTGCAACCAAACATTACAGGTGCAATGCACAGATACAGTTACCTGCTCATTAGTGCCAAGTATAGGTACTCACATTTCTCTCACCTGGATGGGTTGTAGCTCACAGCAGAAACAGTATTGGAGTCAGCTTCAAGTGGCCACTAGTGGAACTTCAGTGTTTTTCGCCTGTGCATTGGTTTGATTTTGTAGTCCCATCAGCCATGTTGTCAAACACTTCTTAAAGTGGTGACTGTAAAGCATGGACTTAGATTATTAGGACATTTTCTATTATCATTATTATTATTATTATTATTATTATTATTATTATTATTATTATTATTAGAGAAATTCAAATTGCTAACTAGTGATTTCTGCAACCGTTTTTACAAGACTCTGTAGTTTGTCCATATTGCTTCCTCTTTCGTCACTAGTCTCACGTATGAGAGCTATAAAATCACACAGGACTTCTGTCCTTATCATGAGTCACTCTGGAGAAATCCCAAAACGAAAACCTAAATATCTCACTCTGGAGTCAACATCTCACTTTGTCAGTGGTAAATTAATATTTTAGCGCACATGGGTTTCCAGGTTTTACCATAAATGTCACAAACACAGCGGCGAAGTGAGTGGGAGAGGTACATTTTACTTTATTGTCTACTTCCATTTCCAGTGAATTGCTCTAAAAGCCCTTAATGAATCCTGCTGTCTTTCAGAGCCCATTTATATGTGCTGTTAAGAAAACAGAGAGCAGGAAACAGATGGATTCTGGGTCAGTGGAAGTATGGCGTCGAGTTTCATTCCATAATGTGGTGTGACCCATTTGAGGAAATCTTATAAAGTGATACAGTGCACATTATCTGAGCAAGTTTAAAGGAAAGACCGTCTGGGTTCACCGAGGAGTTGTTGGCAACGTAAAAACACTTAGGATCCTGTAAACCTTTGATTCAGGTCATAAATCCTTTCCAGTGCAGTGTGCGTTTCTACAGACAGAAATTAGTGTAAAAAGACACGTGAGCCCACTTTTAAGAGTCATAATTCTATCAACTGTCGAATCAGCCCTCTACTGTTAATACTGTATCCATATTACTGATGTCCATTGCATATTTGTGTTCACAATGAGCATCAGTAAGATGCCAAATAATCATCATGTCTAGACATATGAAAGCAGATGAAAGTAATCTAGGAAATTGTCTGCTTTCATGGTTTAAGTGCGCACAGGATCTGCTGGTAGCTGCGTACCCAGCATGCTGTCTGTGGCAAAATTATGCTCAAGTGAGTTGTGTGTTGTAAGAGCTAAGACTCAGAGCATGTTTAACTGTTATATAAAAGTCAGGAATGAAATATTATATCAGGACTAAAACTCCATCGACATTTTTCTCATAGCTTTGATACACTTGATACACAGTCAATGCAATGTTGCATTCTCAACATTTCAGGTTGAAAAGCAGAAAAGCAAGGAGGATATTGTTGTTGCAGTTGTACAGTTATATATGAATGAGTGAATAGTGAATATAAATGTGCAGAAAAATGGAGATTGAATACATAGCATGCATGTGTCAAAGTTTTATATAGCACAAATACTCCAAAGTTAGACAGTACTGCAGTATACAGTATAAAGATAAAACAAATGAAAATAGTCCAGGGGTCACAGTGAGGAGTTGTAAAGTCTAATGGCCACAGATAGGAATGATTTCCTGTGGCGTTCTGTGGAGCATCATGGTGGAATAAGTCTGCTGCTGAACGTGCTCCTGTGTCTGTCCGGCACGTCATGGCGAGGGTGTGGAGGACTGTCCAGTATGTTCCTTAACTTGGACAGCATCCTCCTTTCTGACACCACTGTCAGAGGGTCCAGCTCCACGCCCATGACATTACCGGCCTCGCAAATCAGTTTGCTGAGTCTGTTGGCGTCCGCTACTCTCAGTCTGCTGCCCCAGCACACTACAGCACAGAGGATGGCACTGGCTGCCACAGACTCATAAAACATCCCGAGCATCGTCCAGCAGTTACTGAAGGACCTGAGACATTTCAGAAAATAGGGACAGCTCCGTCCCTTCTCGTAGATGGCTTCTGTGTGTTTCATGAAGTTGACTTTATTGTCAACGTGAACACCGAGATATTTGTATCTGCAGCGACTGTGTGATGCTATCATGTCAATATGGACCGACAACTCTGAGGATTGCTTCCAGCACGTCACTGAATCCATCATGGCAGTTCTGAAGGCGAAAAGGGGGCCCAACCCACTGATGAAGAGGCCTGTGACTGTATATAGAAATGGCATAAACATGTTGGACAGCTTGCCCTTGGAGGGTAAGAAATGAGAGAACTGATCTAACAGAATTAAAGCAGCACCAGTACATGACAAATACAGACACACGAGGGCTTGGAGAAAACTTTTCGCCAAGGTTCCGTATCGTCAGAACTAGTACATTATATAATAAATAATGAAATTTACTTAGCAGCCCCATACATCCCATTCAAAGCACATTTTCGCAAAAATACACAGTGTTTTAACACAACTACTTCATGTTCGTGCTTTCCGCTGGTATTCACCAAAATCTGACTCCAGAACAATGATCTAATCTCTCCTGAAATCTTATGAGTGAGTTTGTGGTTTCTTTTTTTTTTTTTTCTGTGCAACTATGTACACTGTTTCTCCAGTCTATTTGAAGGACCCCTTGAGGTTCCTGCTTCCACAGTTTGGGAATCCCTATCCTTGAATTTAGAGGACAAGGTTGAGTAAGGAGAGTTTCTGCCTCCAAACCCTGAAGGAAGGCTTTCTGCTCAATGATGTCTGTCAAGGTGCTCTTGAACAAACCTATGCAGCAGAGTGTGGTTGTAGTGTAACTTTTCCTTCAGTAGGAATTCAATTAGACATATAGGAGAAATGAAACTGGAACAAAGACGAGGGGGGAGAAAGTGAAGAGAGTGGGAAAGAAAGACAGAAATGTCAGCTGAGGAGAGAGAAGGCGAGAAAAGAGAGGGGATGGGAAAGAGTATGCAAACGACAAAGTTTGGGTAGCTTAAGGCGGTATTAGTAGCAGCAGAGGGAATATGTGTGTGGGAACAAATTGTCGACAGGAATTCATTAGGCTCGTTGTGCGATAACGAGTGCTTGTGGTTTTAATTGGCTTAATCAACAAATAGAATTAATCAGAGATTTCTAATTAATGGTAATTGATTGAAATATCCGCTGGGTCACCATGCAAGCAGCCAAAATTCTCCTCCTCTCTCTCTGTGCATCTCTTTCTTTATTTCTGTCTCTACATCCTTTACTGTTTGCCCTTGTCTTCTTTCCTTCTTGTCCTTTCTGTCGTTTGCTTTTCTTCCTTTCAGTGTCTTCATATGTTTGCCTCTGATTTCTTTCTTTTTCCGGTCACCCTCTCCATGGTTGTCTGACTTTCAGCTTCCTTTCCTTCTTTTGTTGTTACTTGTATTTTTCACATTCCCAATTTTTACCCAACTTTTTTCTTTATTGTATTAGATTGTGTCACCATTAGCTTGAAGAGTTGTATGGTTTATGTTTCTTCAGGTACTGATGGGAAATGAACCAAGTCCGCGAGTTCTGTTCTTATTGGAGTTTCTCAGTTTTCACATCTTTTACTTCAGGGGTTATCATATTTGTCATGCCCAAGGCTGTGTATCAAATTTTGATATTAAGAAAGTTCAAGTACTGAAAAGCACTATTAAATATGTCATTAGATTCACCATCTAATATTCATGGATTAGAGAGTTTCTGATTAATTGTTTAATTTATTTATTTTTTATTTAAGTGCTGCTGCTTATTATGTGGAAGTGATTTTAGCTCATTCAGTCAAAGAACCAAGAAGCTAATGCCATGGCAATGTGCCGTCCATCCGTCCATCAATCCATCCATCCTCACTTCATAAAAATTGCTAGAGTATTGGACAGATTATAGTGAAACGTGCACACAGTGATCACCCAATGAGTCAAGGTTATGACTGTCTTCATGTAAGCATTCTTCCATTTCCATGAAGGAGCCAAGAATAGCTACTCCTAAGAGTACTGGTCTGGACTGTATTGGTCATAAAATGAGTGTTTGTGTGTTCCTCTCTTCCATCTATACATGTCCTAAGCTAGGTTTAGACTGGTCAAGAACTAGTGCTTGGGCACCACCATAGACTCAAGCAAAACTTGTAGCATAAAGAACAATTGTATTATGAGACTGACTCGTTTCAGCCTGTGGCCTTCACCAGGGTCATCATAATACATATTACAGACAACAGTTAGAATAGCATTAACAAAGAGTGAAAAAATACAAAACACTCAATTATACAAATCCAATATACATATTCATTAATGAGGATAGAGGAGGCCCATGGTCATGTGGTTTAAAGCCAATCCTGGTCTCTGGAAATGGGATGTGGCCCAAAGGAAAACATATGTGGCACCCAAATAATATATGAACAAAGGGGTGGTGTTCAGGTCTGTCCCATCTGATGTCTTTTGATGTCATTTGATAGATTTTCAGTTTCAAATGATTGAGGACTTCTAAATGAATGAGTTTTAATAGTGGTTTTTCTTATTTATTCACACTGTCTTATTTATCTTTTTTCATTTTAATGCAGATTCTTTTCACATGAGTTTTTTCATGCATCTTGAGCCATTTGAACTGATTCACTTTACTTTTTTGTATTTTGTTTGTTTCCAAGTGTTCCTTGTGGTGGATGTGTATGACATCAAATGGGACAAACCGGAACACCACCCCTTATTCGTATATTGTTCGGGTGCTAAATAGGCTGCCACCCATGTTTCCCATTGGGCCACTCCCCATGCCCAGAGGCCATGATTGGCTTTAAACCACATGACCATGGGACCGTGGTGGGATAGATATTTTGGAATATGTATGACTGAACCTTGGAAGCAGCTGAAGCTGTGCCAGAAACCTCTACTCTACTTAGAAAATAACGCAATAACCTGGTTTGCCAACACAATCAGCATAATTTCTTGTTTTTTACGAGCAGACAACTTGAAGGTCGATTGGCAAGGATCCACCGTTGCCACTCCTATAGTCGCTATTCCTATCATGCCTTTAGATTTTCAGTGGTTCTCTTCTTTTAGATGGTACATTTCCTGCAGTTGGCGCCGTGATACCTTGAAATATTGCTTTGCTAAACATGCTGTATACCACCTGTATTCCATTAGATGGTGATGATCATAACTTTATTGGTCCCATTGGTTCATCCTTCCTATCACCATTAATGCTAACAGCAATTGTTCTATGACATGTTAATGAGTTTGCATACTGTCATGCTTTTTAGGGCTATGGTTACAACCAACCATGAAGTCATAATACTCCTGAATACATAGCAATGAAATCAGCAGCAGTCACTTTAATGTAAAAGTTATGGTGACATACATTTATTTGAACACTTTAATTGGTGGTCAACGAGATTCATTTGTCCTGGATGTGACTGTTGGCGAGTCTGCTTGACTTCAGCCAACCAAAAATGATCACTTTCTTTCTGTACTTCATGCATTACAGTAGCGTGTAAAAAAACTGGTAGAAAAACAACCCTTGCTGTAACACACTTGACCAGTGAATCCCTTTGATTTCAGTACAAAAGTCAACATGTTGTAAAGACATAATAATCAGCAAATTACACGTTACCCACTTCTACTCCTGTGTCTCCGTCTCAGTCGCATTTCAAAGTGCTTCACAGTCATAAAACCACTGACTTAGCAACCACACTAACAACCTCCTCTCTCCTCTATCTGTCTTTTGCTTTTTCTCCCTCTCCATCCCTCCCTGCATCCCTCTCTTCACGGCAGGTCTCGGTAATTAGATTGTGGAGATGAGGAGGTGGCGGAGAGTTAAGAGGATTTTGTTTTTAGGAGAGGGAGATTTAAGAATGAGAGAGATAGAGCGGGATGGAGTAGGGGGAGAGTGAGAGATCGAGCTTGCGAAAGGCAAGAAGAAGGGGAACGGGAGTGATAGAGAAAGAGGGTGAAGGAGGACTTATAGAAAGAGGAGAGCAGATCCTCTTTCTTTTGTTTATCCTGAGTCGGCCACTCTTCCTGAAAGGACATGTTGAGTGACAGGCAGAGATACATAAAGAGAGAGAAACCAAATGAGGAGATAGAGAAATGAACTGTTCTTTCAGTGTCTCTCCTGTTGGCCGACTCTCAATACGACCATGTAGAGAGATCTGCACAAGATGCCAGCAGCTTCTTTTTCAGATTTTTTCAGCTAGAACAGTCGTACAGTTGTAGCCTAACATTTTGGATAGATAAAATCCGCCCAGTGTTCTCGTGGTCTACCACTGCTGTGAAATGGAGAAGTTCTGTTCACTTGCTGAATGACCGCAACTTGTTCAACACTAGGGAGCAAGAGATTCCTCTCAGAGCTCCTTTGAGATATCTGAATTCCTCTCCTTCCTTTTGCCAAGAACACTCACTTTGGCCACTAAATCTCTTTTTTTGTTTTTTGCTAATTAAGATTTTTGTATGTTTGAAGTGCTGATTAAATCAAGAGCCCCTCTTTCAAGATCTGCTCCATTTGAACCACAACAACACTGGCATTGGTGTTGACACAATACCAGTTTACTTCAGCCGATCTCTCGCTTCATCTTACGCTTAACCACAAGGAAGATTTCACTGTTCTTGAGACGCTTTGACACCCTCCATGCTTGGTGTAGGTTAAACAAACTCTAGTGCCTTTGGTTGATTTGTTTGTTGATGATGGTTTGGACGCTGTCCAATAAACTTTGGGATAAATAACTTGATTGGAAGATTGGGCCGCCTTGACTTTACACCTATAGAAGCTTTTATAACAGCCCTTTCTATATCCATAGCCAATAATATAGAGTTGGTCCCACTTTACAGCTATAACAACTTGCACTGTTCTAAGAAGGCTGGGTGCATGCTTTTGGAGTGTGTCTATAGTATTTATTTATTTATGTATACATATGTACATTGAACAAGGGGGCCTAACTTCTAGGTTATTCCAAGGGTATTGAATGAGGTTGAGGTCAGGGCTCTGAGCAGGCCAGTCAGGATCTTCCACACCAAACTCAGCTTATCTTGCTTTTTTGGACCTTGCTTTATGCACTGTGACACAATGAATAGAACAGGCCCTTCCCCAAACTGTTCCCACAAAGCTGGAAGCATTTAATTGTCCAAAATATTGTGGTAAACTGAAGCATTAAGATTTCCGTTTACTGGAACTAAGGGGCCCAGGTCCTTAGTTTGCAATGCATTTCCACTACACCAGAGTCCAGCGGCTGCATGCTTTACAACACCCCACACTACGCATTGTGTTTGGTGACGTAAGGCATGCATGCAGCTGCTCAGCCATAGTGATGTTAATGTTATTTGCCAGAGAAGGTTTAGAACTCTGCAGTTACTGAGTCAGCAGAGTGCCGTCGACATTTCCGCACTATGCGCCTCAACACTCGGCTTGCATGCTGCTGCTCAGCTGCTCAGCGGCATGCAAGTCAAACCCCATGCCATGAGGTTTTGTGCTGATGTTAATGCCAGAGGAGGTGTGGAACAGTGCACTTATCAAGTCAACAGAGTGTTGGTGACTTTTGTGCACTATGCACCTCAGCACTCTGCACCCCTCTCTGTAACATTATGTTTGCTACTTCATGGCTGAGTTGCAATAGTTCCGCTTTGCAATTGTACCACTTACAGTCGATTGTAGAATGTCTAGAAGGGAAGAAATTGAACTAACTTGTTGCACAGTTGGCATGCTGTTACAGTACCACGCTGGAATTCAGCGAGCTCTTAAGAATGACCCATTCATTCACAAATGTTTGTAAAAGCAGACTACATCGCTAGCTGCTTGATATTATACACCTATAGCAATGGAACTAAATGAAAGAGCTGAATTCAATGATTAAGAGGTGTGACCAAATACTTTTGTCCATATAGGTATCGTATAGGTAGTGTAGGTGTAGGAAGAGGTGCGTTATTGATAACACTGACAGAATTGTTCAGTTAATGTGCTTCCTTCCCTTATATTGTGAAGAAGTTACAGTTGTTCGAAGCTTCACCTCCAGTTAAGGTAGTTTACCTTTGTATGCAGGCCAAAGCTGCTGTGAAAAACTCGAAACTGACTGGCTTTCTGACTCTCAGGCCAACAGCTTCACACTTGGCCACAACACATCATCTGCAAAAAAGCAGAGGTGCAATCATAAAGCTGCACACACTCGAACGTGGCGCCCTAGTGCAAATTTAAAACAATTTTACTGACACCCCCCCCGCCCGGCAAAGAATGCTTCCATAGTCTTTCAGGGGACCATAAAAAAAAGCAGGTCAGCACACTCACACAGCTCTTTGCTCTGTTGAATCATCATTTCACATGTGAACAAATTTCTCTTCGTTTGCATCTTTCTATTCCCCTACTATAGATCTGTCTTTTCTCTCTGTCTTCACACTACTCCACATTACCCTCATTTTCCCCTCCTACTCTCTATCGACCGATCTCACACTTGCTTTAGGTTTTTCCGTCCGTCTCAACCTCCCCTCTGTATCCACCATCTTTTTTCTCTGCAGCCACTCCACGGCTTCCCATGTATTTTGGAAGAAAAGCTTTTTAGCAAATATTTGTCCGACTGTGTCTGTAGAGCCCTCTGAGTCAATATGGGCCCAGCCAGGCTAGACCAGACCAGAGAAAAAGAGAGTGGGAGAGGGGGGGGGAATCAGTGCATAAAAACCAGCAGTGCAGAAATAACAGAAACTTAGGAATCCCTCTTTTTTTCTTTTTTGTATGAAAATCGGAGTTTTGCAAAGCAAAACTGACCAATCAAGTACAATGGTCATGATTTTGACAAGAATTACAATGCCCGGGTTACTGGTTCTCTCCATGTTATGATTTTTATTATTTTTAATGAAGAAAAAAAAGGAAATCCAAAGTGTATTTTGCAGCTGGAAATGAAACTAAGAGTCATTGTCATGCTGAAAAATGACGCCGTTGCCAGTCAGATGCTTTCCAGGATCATATTCCACGGTGGAGCGAAATCTGATGGTACATTTCTGCAATTCAGTTCCATCAGTTTGGAGAAGATCCCTAACACCACCGTTGTACCTCTCTCCTGACCACCTCCATACATCCTGACAATGATCTGAACCAAAAAAATTTAAACTTGGATTCATCACTCCGTAAGACCCCCATTGCCACAGATTTTCAGTCCAGTTCTGGTGTAATTTGGCGTACCCCAGCTTTTGGCTTTTTGAGGACAACCGTTCTATGGAAACCATTTCTGATTCGGTTTCATTGAACAGGGGATGGATCAGCTGAAGGGCCAGATGCATCGCTCAGGTCCTGTGTCAGGTCTTTGCTGGAGTTTTTTCATATATACATATTTCTTAAGAACATGGTTTTCAGATACTGTTCATCTGCTGTAGGCCTGCCACTTCTTTTGTCCTCTACTTGTCCAGTTCCCTCAGATTCCTTTAAAGACTCACTGCACATCATACAAAGATATGCCAAGATTTCAGCTAATAGCTCTTTGGAAATCACCTTGTTAGTGCAAAAATACTATTTTATGCCTGTCAGACTGTGTTATCTTTGGCATTTGTCATAGACTCAGCTAAAGAAATGGGAGCAAATGATGTGCTTTTGTGACAGGCTGCTAGTAACAAAGTGCCTAAAGATACTGTGTTACTAAACTATGTTCCTTGCTCAGTAGTCTGCTATTTATAGAAACAAAACGGGTCATAGGAGCCTGTTTATGCTTATAGGATTCATAGATCAGTGTTAAGTGGCTTGACATCCAAACAAACATTCCTTCATCATCTTCTTCCGCTTAGCCAATTCAAGATCACAGGGTCACTGGAGCCTATCCCAGCTGTCATGGGGCAAAAGGCGGGGTACGCCCTGGACAGGTCGCCAGTATGTCACAGAGCCCACACAAACAACCATTCAGAAGCACGTTCATACCCACCGTTAATTTAGAATTGCCAGGTAACCAAGCCCCCTTTGCATGTCTTTGGACTGTGGGAGGAAGCCGGAGCACCTGGGGAAAACATGCAACCTCCACACAGAAGGACCTAGGCTAGGCGGCTGTTGGCTTTGAACCCTGACCCTTTTGCTGTGAGGCAACAGTGCTAACCACCACACCACTGTGCTGCCCAAAATCAGAAAAACATTCCTTCAAAGCAAAACTTTGAAAGACCCCCAGAAATTCTGGAAAACTGTTGTTTAAGACCACTTCAAGAATTATAAGAAATTCTGGCTCCTGGGATGCAAAATCTAAATAAACGAGGACTGACTCGAGACTGTTGCAGAGCAGTATATATTTAAAATAGTTGGGCTAATCTCTCACCATGCCCCTTGGCTGCTGTAGAAGTACCTTCTGGCATACTTTGGTTGGTTTATTCGCTCTACTGGTGTGCGCTAGACACTGATCAAAAGCCCAATAAAGGAAACTAGATCGAGTCTATAAGTACACCTCACTCTACTGTTACATAGGGGTAACTGCAACTGTAGAGTCAGTCATTCTGCAGCCTTTGCACATGATTGATTGTATTGATTAAGGATTGAAGCAAATCGGGTCGTCAGACATGGCTGAGCGGACAGCTGAAAAATGTTAGCCTGTTAAATTTGTTTGTGGATTTCAATCAGTTGTCAGCGTATCTGTCCTCCGTAATTCATCAGGGAGCGCACAGCAGGTTATCTGTGGAGCATATGATCACAGATCACAAGCAAAAACATCCCACATCTGACTTGTCTCCACCACCCAAAGGGCGAGACAGAGAATTGACAACTCTCGGTGACAGCTGGGGCAGGCTCCAAGAAACTCTTAATGGATAAGCGGTTAGCTGGATGGATGGATGGATGGATGGATGGTTGGATGGATGAGGCCAACACCACCACAGAGTACGTTTTAGAGTTATGGCCATCATCCTTTGACTGCAACATGGTGAAGTATTGTTCCTGGTTCAGTCTAGTTTAATAGCTCTTCCTGTGTTCCCTCCACGCTGTCTGCGGCAGTTATTTGGCACAAAGCGAGCATCACTCAGTCATTTTGTTGCTGTGTAGAGCCT
>VUQH01018875.1:66639-81028 GCA_015106775.1 Etroplus canarensis | reverse complement strand
TGTGTGTGTGTGTGTGTTTAATATAGATGCGCTGCGTCCGACCTCTTATCGTCTTTGGTCATTTTTGCACACAAGACGTCCGAATAAAAAGTTGCCTGCACATTTTCTCTTTCGACAGTGAACTTTCAGTTATCAAGTTGTACAGGATTGTTAATTGGCTTCAATTAATTGGCTTCAAAATGCCTTTGAATAGAGCCCTGAAGCTCCCCTGTCATTTCTTTTTTTAGAAATAGGAGCTCTTCATGTCACAAAATATTAAGACCATATATATCCTTTAATCCTTTATCTTTCATTGATTTATTCATCTTTTGTTTTCATCAAACCAGAGACATCTGTAAGGCTCAAAGAAATGAATGACAGAATTGATTTGAGGATTATTCACTTTGTGGTACTTTTTTTTAACCGAAACAAAAGCATCTAAATCTTTTTGAGGTGCTGAACATCTGCAAGCATTGAGCAGTGGCACATCCTTCTCCAATTTGTCAGCAGCTGTCACAAAGTAGAAATACAAAATTGCTTAACATATGAATGTGAGGCAGATGAGACTTGTATGCAACATACCACTGCCCATATTACCAACCCACTCTAATGTAACCCTTCAGTTCAGTTTTCAGCCCCTTTTGTTGATGCTGCTTGGAGGAAACAATGTTAAGTGATAAGCAAAGTGTGTAGGAGGTAGGGAAGGAGAAGAGGAGGAAGGAGAAGCGGAGGGAGGCAGATGAGGAGGCAGTTTAGTGCACCCGGGAGGAGGAGGAGGGGGAGGGGGAGGGCAGTGGATGAAGAGGTGGAAATGTTAGATTTACTAGATGGATGGATTTAGTTGAAATAAATTTTCAGCAAAATATACCAGATTTACAAAAAACAAAACAAAACAAAACAAAAAAACCTCCTGTTTGTCCTAAACCACAAATCAGTGCAATTTGATGATGACAGGATATCATGTTTTAAAAAAAACACCACCATTTCCACCCTTCTAAACTGGGGAGATTATGTCACAGGTTATTGAAACCCAGCTCAAATTTCTTTCCCCTCTTTCTCTCTTTGACCCCCCCTCTCCCTCCTTTTCCTCTTTCATACAGCAACATACACACACACACACACACACACACACACACACACACACACACAAATCTACCACACACTTGCACACACAAAGTGTAAACAGTGTGTGACAGATAGGTTGTTTCTCTCTTCTTCCACTGTTTGCATGTTGATCCCTTCAACAGGCCCTGCTTCTCCTGTCCACAGTGTTCGTGATGAGTTACTACATGGATCCAGTTTCTTCCTACCCAGCCCTTCACCCTTGTGACCGTCTGGGTGCACTGGTAAGACCCCCCTCGTAAATTATCTCTGTGTTAAGGCTGCCTCAGCTACCTACCACACACAGACTGCCACGACTGTGAGCCAAGCATCATTTGTGTGTGTGTTTGTGTGTGTGTGTTAACCACTCAGTGCAGGAATGTGTGCAAGAGCATTAGAGTGGTGTTCTTGTCTGTCTTTTAGCAATTCTGGATTCCATCACCTTACAGGAGTACTCTCTATCTGAACATTTTCTTGTTCATTTGAGTCCACCAGGGTTGCACTAATAGTGCCTGTATCTGTACATGCTGTTCCTCGTGATTTCATCAAAAGTTAGGAAACAGAGCTGTTGAACAAGATTATTCTCTACATGGCTGTGAAATTGCCCTTACGAGATCCTCTGTGTTGCACAACCACCCTGCACCATGCACTTCTCTTTTGCAAGCAATATTGTAAATAATGAGCCCTAGGCCTCCAGCCTTGCCACTAACCAATCAAACTGGAGTCAGGCAATCCCTACAGATTAACACTTTTCTCAGCTGAGCCACCTGCATAGTGCTTTGCAGCAGTGTGTTTTCAAGAACGCTTAACACTTTCTAAATGATGGCGCTGAATACAAAACTGACAGACAGTGGTTGCTGTGAACATTGGGATTCCTGTCAGGTGAGCATTTGAAGTGTGAAGGCAAATGTGCAGCAAAATAAATGCCTCAATTTGTATGCTGAGCACCAGCACATTAGGATAATAGACTGAGGTTACATGCAAATGGCAACCCCACCCCAGCATAATACAAAACACAGAATGATGCAGCTCCCTGTGTCCTAATTGGCTCAGGTGGTGGGGCTTGCCTTTGAAATTGAGACTACTGTATACAAGGGCAGTGTGGTCAAAAGGTGAAGCCATGTCATTTCGGTAGCTTTAGTCTGTAGAATTTACATAAATTATCAACAAAAAGCAGAGGATTGATGCTTTTCTTTTTGAGACAATGTGTAAGTTTCACAAAGACAGCATACATTCACTCATTTAGAATAAATTATAGTTTAAACGTTACCTATTGTAGCACATTATTCAAAGAACATCTTTTTACCAGAGCACTTCTTTCACATATCTTTTGTTTGCTGTTACATGCTCTCAAACTTTGTTAGTTTTTTTTGTACAAACCATTCTAATAATGAGCACAAAAGACCATGAAAGAACCACAGATAGCAATGATCAGCAGCAGGTTGCAAGGTCTTCATCCAGAATTACTACCACTTTATTCACTCATGATCTCCACAATATATAAAGGACACAGATCAGTTCACTCAAATTTCAGTTGCAATTTCACAATGAAACAATGGTGAAGAGTGGCTATAGCACACTGTATGACTTTAGACACAACTGAAGATTTTCTTTTGGCAAATATTCACATTGTGTCATTCCAGAGATGCACAGTTGCAACAAATTATAGCCTATGAACACCAGCTCATTTGTGCATATTAAAGGCCCTGTCACTGCAGGCTGTTGTTATTCACTGCACTTTTATTTTTGGTTCAGGTAACGCAAAGTTACATTTTATTACAGCTTCCTGTTCTTGTAGCAACAATTAGTGCCATTCATCTTAGAACCACTAGGTGGTGGATAAATGAAAGCTGTGACAATAAATGAAAGATCACGTGAAAATATGTGCACATATGCTTAATTGTGACACACTGAAGAGAGAGAAAAGTCAGTCATTAGAACTGAATCAGAGGTGGTTTCTTGTAACAGTGGGATTTTCTGTTCTGACATGTGCTATCTTGTTTGTGTTCCCGTATTCCAAAATATGTTGCAGTATTCCAGTTATGTGCTTTTTATGCATGAATTATTTTATGGGTTAATGTGAATAAGACTTTATTGTTGGTGAAACACAAACAAATGCATTTAAATGCATCGCTACTGCAGGCAGTCCTCTATGTGCACAGAAAAATGGCCATATACGGTATATGTCATATAAACAAAAGTGTGTATGGCAGCATGGTGGTGCAGTGACTGGCACAGTTGCTAGTTTCTAGTACCTTATTGTGCGCACTCTATGGACAAAAGATTCGAGCCACACCTCTAAATCATTGAATTCAGGAACAGTCCCACTGCCAAAAGTGTATAAAATTAAACACCTAACTATGCAGTCTGTCTTTATTCACATTTGTGATAAAATAGGTTGTTCTAAAGAACACACTGAATTCAAGTACGGATCTGTAATCTGTAATCTGTAACTGGAGGCCACGCTTGCCACATGTCAGTTTGTGAAAATTTTTCCCTCCTAGTTATTCTGTGATCAGCTGTAAGTGGTATTATTGCAACCACAACTCGACCACAAAGTGACAGACCCTTTGAAGTTACAGAGCGGAATCACCAAGGACTGAGGGGCATAGTGCATAAAAGATCCAAACCTCCTCTGGCATTAACATCGACACAAAGACTGTGTGCCAGAAGCTTCATGGCATGGGTTTCCATTCCTAACCAGCTGGGTACGAGCCTTACATCACCAAGTACAATGCCAAGAGTCAGATGGTGTGGTGTAAAGCATGCTGCTACTGGACTCTGGAGCAATGTGTTCTGTGGCATGATGAATTACTCTTCTCTGTCTGGCCTCACAAATGTTCTTCTGGATGAATGGGGAAAAATCCCATAGACACACTCTAAAATTTTGTAGAAAGCCTTCCCAGAAGAGTGAATGCTATTATAGCTGGAATAAGAGCTGGAGGTGTAATACATATGTGACCCAATACTTTTGTCCATATAGCGTCCTTACAGAAGAAACACAGGTAATGACACTATTTGGTCAAGTTTGGGCAGATGGAAATTAAGTTTTAATGTTGATAGATTTATACTACAAATATAATATAATTGTGTGAATTGGTAATTCACAAATGTGGGCCATATACAAATGTGTCGTTTTCATATTCTGTGTATTTAGTTTTGAAAACTCAAAAAGGCAGACTCCTCCAAATATAGGCTGTTCTCTCCATTTAAAGTTGTTCTACAGATAATCTGATCAAAGTATATTATGGTGTCGATGTTATCTCCATTGTTATCAGTGACATACTATCTGTCTAATCCATAAATCCTCCATGTGGCTCCCTCCTTGCCTATCTAACTTTCCCTCCTTTGCTGACTGACTTGATAGAAGACGGCAGCCCCCCATACAAACCCCTCAAGAACCTTGTAAACTGGCCTCCCCGATTCTTTGGTCGTGTCAGCCATCCATAAAACTGGAGAGCTACTGATAAATGCTGCTGTGCTTTAACAGGAGCTGCTTATCAGATCGGCAGTCACTCTGTCTGCCAGGCTGTCACTTATACATATGACATAAAACATATGAAGCTATAGTATTGCTCTTAGTCTCTTTCCTTGTCATACAAATACAAAGTAAACTGTTGTCTACTGAATGACACTGTCTGAGAGACTCTGGTGAAACAAACAATTTTCAGAGGCAAATTGCATGTTTTAGCATGAATGCTGAACACATATTCCCAGCATCAACAGGCTAAGCACACTGTATTAATATTATTATAATAATGAAAGCTCACTTAATACTATATTTAAGATGGGCTAGGCAATAACTACACTATATGAACAAAAGTGTTGGACCACATCTCTAATCAGGTGCGTCAGTGGTTGTAAATGTATAAAATCATGCACCTAGCCATGCAAAACTTACAAGCTTTTGTGAAAGAATGGGTCGTTCCAAAGAGCTCACTGAATTTGACACTGTAATACGATAACACCACTGCAAAAAGTCAGCTGATGAAATTTCATCCCTCCTAGATATTTCAAAAAGTGAAGAGCAAGTAAAGTTACAGAGCAGGGTCACATGAGGCACTACAAAAGTTGTAAACAGATTTGGTGAATGCCAGGAGAACATGATTACACCGTGCCAACTGCAAAGTATGGTGGAGGAGGGATAATGCTATAGGGTAGTTTTTCTGGGGTTTGCCTGGGCTCTTTAGTTCCAGAGAAGGGAAATCCCAATGTTTCAGTTTACCAAGATATCATGGACAATTCTATACTTTCACTTTTGTGGGAACAGTTTAGGGAAGGCCTTTTTCTGTTCCAACAAGACTGTATCCCAGTGCATAAAGCAAGACTCATAAAGGCACAGCTGGATGAGTTTAGTGCTGAAGAACTTGACTGGCCTACATACTGATCTCAGCTCCATAGAAAACTTTTGGGATGTGCAACAATGGAGATTGCCATCCAGGCCCTCTCATTCAACAGCAGCGTCTGACCTCACAAACACTCTTCTGGATGAATGGGAAAAAATTCCCACAGACACACTCCAAATCCTGTGCAAAGTCTTCCCAGAAGAAGTTGTTACAGCTGCAAAATGGAGAGCCATTCCAATCACTGACTATAGATTTACAATGGGATGACACAAAAGCTCTGGTAGGTGTAACATCTAGGTGACCAAATACATTTGTCCATATTGTGCAGTTAGGTGAATGCTCATGAGAAAAGTGCCAGTTCTAAACAATCGTATCTACTGATGTTGTCAAAAGAGGAATTTGATTTGCTAAAAATGGCTATCTTCTTCCCCACACTCTCTTGTTCCCACAAAGCATTTCATATCTTTTTAATTCTGTTGCCAAGTGCTGACTTTTGACTTCCTCCTTGGTGCAGCCTCTTACGTGAACATTTCTATGATAAGCAGGATAAAACAACACAGCAAAGATAAACTGAATGAGTCAAATTTAGCCACAGGGGTTATCTGTAAGTGAAGACAATGAAAAAAAATATGTTTTCAAAATTCAAGGTTACACTCTAGGACAAAACCACTGGGATAGTTACAATATTGATAGGCTCGTAAATGAATGTTTTTCATTGATTAACAGATAAAACTCTGGCCAAACATATTTGTGCCATGAAAACACTCAATAAACAAAAATATTTGCTTTGTTTCTTCAGAAGTTCAAATGATTTTCCTGGATTTTAAAACCTGAGTTCTTTCCATGGGTTTTATTCATACACATACAGGGTTTATTTGGAGCAGGTTTTTTATATACATTCTTATCAGTTATACTGTTCAAGTGGAATCCTCATTAACAAAATTATACTTGAAAGACTTCATTAGTTATTGTCAAAAGCATCAATTTATCCCCTACTACATGTTGCTCATTGTCCTGTCATTATAAACTTTGTTTTTACTTAACTGATTTACCTAATGTTTACCACAAAAAAGCTTTTGATCATGGGTTATGTTGTTTTTAGATCCTAGTCACTTCCAATCCAAACTTTTCTATTCAAATTTCCTTTATCACTGACTTTTGCCACATTTTATAAAAGGAGTAGGGCTTCAAGAAACAATACCCAAAAAGTGGGGATATGATGAGGCGTTATCAGTAATTCTTTTTGTTGATTTTACATTTTTAGCCACATCTCTGTAACGCTTAATCAAACCTGCACAAAGTTTTTAAAAAACGTTGATCTTGGGATTATAAACTTTCAAAGTGACACCCTTGTAACTGTCACCATGTGGCTGCCACAACCCCCTGCCCTCCATGCTATTTCACACACGATTTTGAATTTTAGTATAGAGATAGATCTTTATGAGATGTGTAACAGATTAGCTTTTCCACCATTTTGAAATTACAAATTGGCCACCAGGTGATGTTTTGTGCCCCATTTTTACATTTTTAGCCATATCTCTGTAACCATTGGTCCAGTTTGCGTGAAACAAAAACCACACTGATCATGGGATTGTAAACTTTCATGATGACACAATGTCATATCTGCTGCCATTCCTGTCTGCTGTTGCCGTGGCTCAAATAGGTATAAAAAATTCAGGGATATTGTGGAACCAACTTCACCATTGGATATGTCAGTTCTTAATCATCTAATTTGCATTTAAAAAACAAGCCTTGGCATCTGGCCTCACATCAGTGCAATGGGGTTTGGTCAGGTCAGCATTCATGAAGAAATTGGGGCTTTTTTTGGCAATATCCCTTTATTGTTTGCATGGCAAGCACAGGAATTTGGTTTATTCATCATGTTGTGCATGATCAGAAATTAAATAAAGCATCTGTTCTATCGTGTATTGGAAATTTCTTTTTTGCAGCTTTATTAAACAAAGAAAACTAAACGTACAGTAAATCAGCTATAAGAATCTATTCTGTGCTGTTTGGTTCATTTTGACTGAACCATCCTGTGTGCATTTTGTCTGCAGAGGCAGAGTGGAGGTGTGGCAATGGGGCCACAGACCCATCTCCCAGGTGTGGTTCACCCTCAGCAGCAGTATTATCCATCACAGCCCCTTTACCCTCACGATATTCCCCTGCAGGAAGTTCCGGACGGACATGATGTGTGTCCTACAGGTAAGAAGTATCAGCCTGACCTCCAGTGGTCTTTATAAAAGAGGTAACATTCACTCTTAGGGAATAATTATATAGTATACTGTATTTGTGAATTCATTCTTGACCAGGACCCATAATGTAATTATTTTTAAGTAATATTTTTAACAAAAAAAACAATTTTTTCTGTTTATTGTTACATTTACACAACTAGGGAAGTCACAAGACAGAGAACTGATAGTCTGTTAAAAAACAGAATGTAAAGATTGACTTCTTTTTAATTGTTATTGTACATGAATCAGAATCAGAATACTTCATTAAACCCTGGTATTCAGCAGTCCAACAACAATGTGCAACCAAAAGACTTTATGTTGCTTGGAATGCTATGTGGTCAATTGTAAACTGGCATTCATGCCTGGATGTGTCCTGACACACACCAAATCTTTCTGGTTTAGTTGTTAAGACACACACAGTAAAGCCATTTTAACACATGCACTGCAGCCTTGAACTTTTTGAGACATTACCGGAGAGAGCTGCATGGAAAATGTACCAACCTGATTGTCCAGTTCATGTGTGATACTGGCTTTAATTATATATTTTCATCAACCCTAATCATGACCAATATCTGCTTAACCCTAACCCTCATCCTAACTCTAAACCAAGTGACAAAAAGTAAAATGTAATGATTTAAAGCTGTGGACATGCTTTGCTCCTAATAATAGAGATTAGTCCCCACAGTGGAACAGATTTATGTCCCCACAACATTAGTAGTGCACACATAAGTACACCCACATACACACACATACACATATACACACAGAGAGAATCTAAACTTGGCCTGTTGTTCTACATCTGCTGCACGAGGGATGCTGGTGATGCTGACCTCGAGGGCAATGCCTTTACCAGATACCCTCAAACCCCCCATCTTATACCCCCTTCTTGTTCTTTCTCTGTCTTCCTCCCACTCTATTTCTGGGGGCAAATGCTCTGCATTTTTCTTATAACAGTCCTCTCATTCTAGTTTTTCTTTCATTGTTTTTCAAATTACTTTTATTTTAAACTGGAACATTCCTTCCAGTGCATTTGCCTGTGTTTGACTCTGGCCTCTTCTGGTCCTCAAAAGTGATTGATGCTGGTGGACTGGGACACACGCCACGGGAGTACGATAGGGGTGCTGGGGGGCACAAGCTTTCTTCCGTCACCTCCCTCAGCTGAATGCAGGGGCAAGACAGGGGGCCAAAGGGCGGCCATCTTTTTCCCAAGCCTCTGGTTTGGTCTCTAGAGAGGTGGAGGGGGGGCTAAGTGTTCATATGCGAGTGTGTATGTGCATATGCTTGCATACGCCAGTATGAGAGGGAGTCAGGATTTGATGGGATTTGCTGATGTTTGTTGCCAGAGACACACTCTTTTGGAGCACTCACTTCATTCCTTCCAGTGCTAAACCATTGACATAAACATTGCTAAGTGGAAAAAAATGACCGAGCACTGACCTTTTTTTTTTCCCTCATTCTCATCTTCTAAATACACAGAGACCACAGGTCTAAAAGCATTTGAGCCACCTGGAGACGTTGTTAGAGTCATTTAGCTCTTAAAAGTGGAGTCATATACAGTTGCTTTAGTTTCTGTGCTACCACCATACGCTGTTATGAGTTGCTGTTAACCTCAAAAGGTGCTTAATAACCTCTGACACAGTCTGCACACCCTGGACCGTTGCTTTGACTCATTTCTCTCAAACTGAAAAAACCTCCTCTTAACAATTTCTTAACAATTTTTACAATATTCAGACACAAATTATATACACCGAGTTTCTTGGGCTGTGTAAGTTATTTACTCATAATTGAATCCATATCAGTTTAACCACTGAGGTTAAAATTTTTAATTATGTTGTTTATGTTCATTTCTGTAAGGCCCCTCTTTAAGTGTGCTCATGAAGCTAAATATATCAATTGAATCAATATTACCAAATATTTCACTGCGTGATAATTCCAAAATACAGATTCTATATAAAAATAAAATCAGTGTATTCTTTAAGCAGGTAAGTCCTTAGGAACAAAATACAAAATACTGTCATGGATGTATGGGATGAAATATCTTTATGAATCTTTTAAGGTGATCACAACAGGATTGTACAGTTTAAGTCGAGTTTTCCCCTTGAGAATGGATTGGGTGTGTTTAAAAAAAATGTGTTGCTGTGAGAAAGAAAAAGTACAGAGCAGATGTGAGGCAGGGATTTTGGATGTTACAGGACCATTGCATGTTTGGCCCAGAGCCCAATGTCACACACACTGCTTCCTGACAGCAGCCATGCCATTGTGATGTTTACACTAACCCAGCTCTCCTCTTTACTTTCCAACACTCACACCAAAGGATCTGTTGTGAACTCTCACTCAGCAAATTCACTATACATATATATGGATGTATGTGTGCGTGCATGCCTGTGTGTGTGTTTGTGTGTGTAAAGAACAGACCGACTATGCATTTCTGCACAATCTCACAGAAATCCAGGTACAGATGTCTCACACAGGCATGCTCGTGCCACCGACATCCTGCAGTGATGCTTGCTCGCTCGCATATTCATTCATTAAATTCACACCGTACACTCTTGTGTGTATTGTATTACAGCATCCTTCCATTCAGTGGAGCAGACACACAAACACACATATGCACACATACACACACACTCACTCCCAGGCACTCCTGAGTTCACTGTACATTTAAACATGCACTCCCATTTAGTACACGCAGACACAGCTGTGATCTGGCACTCAGGGACCATTGGCCTGTGTTTTATTTGATGTGATTTGACAGCTGGACAGTTGGAAGAGGAGGGGAACGGGGTGGAAAGCAAAAGAGAGTGGGTGGAATACAGTTTTAGGAGAGAATACGGATAAGGAAAGGGATAAGTCACAGAGCTGGGACTGTGATGGTGGGAGGAGAAGAGATGAGGGGAGGAGGATCTAAGATGTGGGGCCTTGAGTAGAGGGGAGGGTAGAAGGGTTGGTGGGTTCGCCTCTGATGAGGGGCACGTCCTCACGGGCGAAGGCCCATTTTTTATTTCTAAAAGTAAACAGGCAGCCTGCGGGGGTCTGGGGGGTTATGGGAAAGGAGGAAACAGTGATACTAATCAGGCCGGCGCACACTTCCCCCTCTAACAATAAAACAAAACAAGAGTGGAAACACGGAAAAGCGACAGACAACTGTGAGGGAATGGGCTACGCAACTGTGTATATTTGAACTGCATGGCACGATGATAGTACTAAACCAAGAGATGTAAGTCCATAAAAATAGAAAAGAGTTAATCTGTATCTGCAACACTGTAAATTTCTAGGTTTTATTTTTGGAAGTCTGAACAATTTGAATGGGTTTCCCCAATAGACTTCTGAGAAGTGGTTTACACTCTGGAATTTCTATCCTGTAATTCAAAGTTCTACTTGGTGAACTGAAATCCTGAAATATTTTGTGCTGCGTTTCCGTTTACTTGAATGCATTTGTAAATATTACTTGAGACCTTTGGAAAGCATTTTTCCCTCACTTGCAGATTTTGGCAATGTACCCTGAGTGAAAACTGACCTCCTACTTTTCTGTTAGTATTTGACTTTTAATTATTATTATTTTCTAAATACTCTACTTTTAATTGTCAACCCAACATACAATTTTTATACTTCCCTTTCCCAGAGTTCTACAGGCTGTATTTTCTAGGAAGTATTCATGAGCTAAGTTCCTCTTGATAGCGAAGTGACTAATTACAAACCACTTCAGTTGGAGAACATACAGTTCTGAAAGGCATGCAACCACTGACGGGTGATGATGCAACAGATGCCAGCTCACCAGGAAAGGTGGTGCTTTAATGAAGCCTGTGAGAAATCTCCCATTGTTTTATTGTTTATATCATGTGCTTAGCAATATTCATGGTCTTTAACAACACTGAGTGCAGTGTACTTTTATTAGTAATAGTATACGGGAATTCCTTTGACTATGTCTCATTATTTGTGTTCACAGTTGAGTCAAGTCATTTTTGTACTAGTTAAAGGTCAATCATTCCCTATAATATTTCAGTATAAGCAATATATATATCCAGCAAGTACCAAACAATTATCAAACAGCCATGTTTTTTAATTTGAGTGGGCAATTCCTTTGGGCATTGCTATTTACTATAATACACAGCCTTCATTTATCATATGAAAAAATATATAAAAACTGATGTATGGTCCTTTTAGCTGTGAAGACTAGCAGAGCTTTTTTTCTGAGTCTGTGCTACTAATAGAGAAGAGGGAAGGAAAGTGGAAGGCAAGATGAGTAGAGAGAGGTCTGGGAGGCAAAGAGACTCGGAGGGGGGTGGGGATAATTGAATTATCTGCACAATGGAGTGATGGGGGGCACGTGGTGCCGCTAATGGAGGAAGAGATGTCCTTTTTAGCGGAGCTAATTGTTCAGAAAAGAGCTGAGCCTTTGTTCAGGGAGGCCCTGCTACTTTCCCAGTGCACTTACATCCACACAATTTAGTAGAGTGCACACTCGCACACACACACACACACACACACACACACACACACACACAAACACACGCTTTCAGAAGAGACTTTGGAATTTGAGGCACAAGAAAGAGATGCACACAAACACAGTAGACATCTATGGGCAGACACAGGCTCACACATACAGGGACATAGCACTCCTGTCCCAACTAACCCTCTGATCTCAGCAGGAGTGCATCCAGCCTGTGGCACCTTCAGACAGCATCCACCACAGATAGAACTGAGACTGAGCTGCTAGACAGAAGCCACAAGGACCCCACTGTTTTACTGTTTGACTGTCTGCTCTCTCTCTCTCCCTCTGTGTGTGTGTGTGTGTGCGTGTCCCATCTGTGTGTGCTTGAGTGCCTGTAAATAAGTGACTGATTGATTACATGCTAAATGGTGTCTATTCACACAACATACCATAGCCATCAGATCATAGACATTCTCTGAGACTTTCTTGATTTTTTTTAATCTCAACCATCTTTTAAGACTTTTTGTTTGTAAATGGGGATGAGTGTATAATGTTGAACTCTAAAGCCTTAGAGCATCCAAGATTCTTGCAACTACTGCACGGGCGCCATCGTCAAAGACGAATATCACTTGACAGCTGTATGGATTGCTCCAAATCAAATAACCTTTCAGTTAACTCTGTGAAAAGTAGCAGGTGCAACGGTTACATCTAAGGATTATAGACAGGCAGAAAGCACAGATGTGCCAGTAAGAGACTGACAGCAAGCTGCAGCGAGGAGAGAGAAAGCTGCTTTTGGTGAGGGTGCTATACAGCAAAACAAATGAGTGAAGGCAGCTAACTGTCAAAACCATGGAAACAGCATTTGCCAGGTGAAGAAAAGAGACAGTGAAACCAAAACTCGTTTGATCTGGGACATGTGTCCTCAAGTGTAATGTACATACTCTAACTGGTTTTTTTAAGACTATAATACAATTTACAGTCCCTCTCTCTAGAAATGAAATGACACCATTGCTCTAACCATCTTTTTTGGAATTGTGCAAAACTTGGAATTATAGGGAGTTCCTACAGCTGAAAAAGAGATTTTTATGATGATAAACTGATTGTTTAGCATTTAACCATTTTTTGCACAATTATGTTCCTCCTGTCAGAGTGTTGCTCATAAAAATATGTTTGTCTTAAGGGTCATTGTACACTCTTTCTAAGGAAATGGTCACTGCTCTGAAAAACAGTTGAGAGATGTACTGAGATAAACTACTAGGAATAAATTTAGATGTGAATTGGAGACAAGAATTTAAAGAGCCAATGCTTTTCTAATCATTTTTACCAGCCGGCATGTCTGCTTACTTTATTTTAGTGTGAATCCAGTGACATCCTTCTTAAATCAATAAAATTACTGATAATAAGAGCTAATGGTGATAAATCATATAAAACGGTAAAGACAGACAGAGACAAAATGAAAATTAGCTACAGTGTCACCAGTCCAGATATTAGTCAGCAAAACCATTAAGCTCTAAATGGCTGCCCTTAGGCACAAAAGGACCCAGGCTGTCCTTTTAAGGAAAGATACGAGGGAGTTCGTTAACAGAAAACAGAGGTTTAGTCAAAGAGTTTGAGAGACTGACATGCTGACTGGCTGAGATGAAGTGAGAGCTATTGTTCCTCTCTGCATTTTTCTCCTCCATCACCCCTCTGTTTCCCCTAGTGAGCCAGCTCTTCTCACCACAGAACCCACCAGCACTCCTCCCAGATGAGGCTCCTATCAGGCCAATGAAACCTGATCCAGGGCTGCTAATGGAGTCGGTGAAGTACCACCAGTTTAAAAATCCATGTGTGATCAATATCCCTGGCTCCCCAGCCTCCTCCCTGATCATCCCATTTAGACATACAAGTGTATAGGACATGCAGAGGTATAGATAATAGGTTGAGCCATGTGATTCATTCACTCTTCTTATGATGGGGTTGAGTATAGGATATATGAGGAATAAGACCTTAAAGAAAATGATTGTTTCATTGATGAACTATCCCTTTAAATTTCTTGCAAAATCTGGTTAAAATGAATGGCATTATAACCAGTTATTACTGATCCCGTTGCCATGGAGGTGTTACTTGATGGTAATGACTTATAAAGAGAGGAGTCCTACTGTGGCAAAAAATGCATGGTTTCTTTTGTCTTTTTGCTTTTTCAGTAGCAGAGCAAAATCTTGATTCAATTTCCAGTAAGGCATGGTCATTGTTCCTTATTACTGCAGAGAGAAAAAAGCACAAAACTAAAAAAAAAAAAAAAAAAAAAAACAGAA
>VUQH01018875.1:25523-66619 GCA_015106775.1 Etroplus canarensis | reverse complement strand
TTTCTTATTAAAGAAAAAAAAAAAAAAAAAAAAAAAAAAAAAAAAAAAAAAAAAAAAAGCAGTTTGCTTTTCCCAACTAGATTTTCATTGATGGTCTTGGGGACAGGAGAGCCAGATTGATTTAAAGATGCATACAACTAAACAATTTTAACCTTGCACTATTTATGATCCTTAGAGCTTGGTTTTATTTTCAATAAAAGTCAATACTGCAACTCTTTGTAACGATGAACTTTGTTATGAATATGCTGCAGCAGCATGAAGAACATAGACATGGCTGGTTTATACTGATCTCTACAACCTGAACAGGAAATACTCTGAGGTGTTTATGAGGGTAAGTTACAAGTTATGAGGACCCGGGACCTGCAGAGTGTAGGACAGAGGAAATCAAGACTTCTTTAGCTTGTAGTAACTTGTTTTTTTAACAACACAACTGATTTGTTTGTGGATAGTAATTCCAAAACTATAACCCAATTCCCAAAATGCTGGGATTCTGCAAAAAATATATAAAAACACAATGCAATAATTTTCAAATCTCATAAAACCAGTATTTTATTCACGAAAGAATATAGAAAACATGCATATTGAAAATGAGACATTTTACTGTTTCATGAAAAATACTACCTGATCTTGAATTTGATGGCAGCAACACATCTCAAAAAAGTTGCGACAGGGCCATGTTTACCACTATGTAGCATCCCCTCTTCTTTAACAGCAGTCCAGAAATGTCTGGGGACTGGGGAGACCAGATGCTGAACCTCTGGCAGGGGAATGTTTTCCCATTCATCTCTGATATTGGATTCCAGTTGCTCAGCAGTCCTGGGTCTTCTTTGTTGGATTTTGTGTTTCAGTTGGTGAAAGGTCTGGTCTACAGGCAGGCCAATCCAGCAACTGGACTCTTCTACTATGAAGCCATGCTGCTGTAATAGCTGCAGTATGTGGTTTTAGCTTTGTCTTGCTGAAATATGCAAGGTCTTCCCTGAAAAAGGCATCATCTGGAGGGTAGTGCGTGTTGCTCTTAAACCTGTACATACCTTTCAGCATTGATGGTGCCGTTCCAGATGTGCAAGTTGCCAGTACCACAGTACCACTAATGTACCTCCATACCATCAGCGATGCAGGCTTTTGAACTGAGTACTGATAACAAGCTGGACGGTCCTTCTCCTCTTTAGTCTGGAGGACAAAGTGTCCATGATTTACAAAAAGAAATTCAAATTTTGATTTGTCTGACCACAGACCAGTTTTCCACTTGCCTCAGTCCATTCTAAATGAGCTTTGGCCCAGAGAAGACAGTGGCATTTCTGGATCATGTTCACATATCGTTTTCTTGCTTGATAGAGCTTTAACCTGCATTTGTGGATGGCACAGCCAACTGTGTTCACACACAATGATGTCTAAAAGTGTTCCTGAGCCCATGCAGTGATTTTAGTGACAGAACCATGCATGTTTGTCATGCAATGCTGCCTGAGGGCCCAAAGATCACCAGCATCCAATACTGATTTTCGGGCGTGTGCAGAGAGATGTCTCCAGATTCTCGGAATCTCTTGATGATACTGCAGATGATGGAGTATTCAAAGTCTTTGCAATTTTACCTTGACAAACGTTATTCTGAAATTGCTCCAAAATTTGCATACACAGTTTCTCACAGATTGCTGAAACTCTGCCCATCTATACCTCTGAGAGACGCTGCCTCTCTAAGGTGCTCTTTTTATACCCAATCACATTACTGGCTTGCGTTGCTGCCATTAAATTCAAGATGAGCTCAAATTTTTCATCAGCTAGTAAAAATGTCTTTTTTAAAACACTGATTATGTTTCCTGTGTACTTTTGTGAAATAAACATTAGTTTTTGAGATTGGCAAATCATTGCATTGTGTTTTATTGATATTTTATGCAGAGCCCCAACCTTTTTCAGAATTGCATTTCTATATGGTTAGAAACATCCTGTTTGTCCCATTGTAGTCTCTCCCTTCCTCTACTCATGGAAGATTACATGACAAAGCTGAATATGTTCAAACCGAGGTTGCTGATCAGCCTCAATTTCAATTTCAATTTTTCTACAGTATTTTCTCCGATGACGTGAGGGGGGTGTGGACGGGGCTGAGGTGGGTTTACAGCTACTGCTCGAGCTCGGCTTGTGGTCTAGAGGGGTAAGGTGGAGGAGGAGGAGGAGGAGGAGGGGGGGCATATTGTAATTGAATTGTCAATCAACTTGCGAGTCTGGCCCAAACACCGCCCCCTTCGGCTGTCGTCGCATTTTGGCTCTGCAATGTAACGCCCCGTAGCCAGAGATACAGAGGAGGGAGTGAGTGAGTGAGTGAGTAAGAAAGAACGAGGAAAAGAGGGAGAGTGTGTACCAGAGAGGGAGAGAGAAAGATAAGTTAGGAGTAAAAGAATCTGAATCGTCTTTTAGTTTGAGGGGGAAACCATACACACACACATATATATATTTGAAAATAAGGAGAAGAGAAGTGAGCGGGACGCCAGAGGAGGAGAAGATTTTTCCCTTTATACTGTGTTTTTGGAGC
This sequence comes from Etroplus canarensis, assembly GCA_015106775.1. NCBI lineage: Eukaryota > Metazoa > Chordata > Actinopteri > Cichliformes > Cichlidae > Etroplus > Etroplus canarensis. Next base: position 64,095 of record VUQH01018875.1, on the reverse strand, counting down.
TGTTAGAATACAAGAGGGAGGCGGCGTTATTAATTGACGCAGATCTGATGATCATGACGGCAGCTGTCGATATGAAACCGACGTTAACGATCATAAAGGCTGAAAAAATGGACGGTGAGTAATTTGACTCTTCTTGACAGCTAACACGAGACTTACTGTACATTACTCCTGAGTGTTTCCTTTGAAGGCGGGCGGCTTGTGTCACGTTACGTTTGGCGGTAACCGTTCATTTCTCGGGAAAGTAGCCGGGCTGGGAGGCACAGAACGTCCTGGACGCGTCTCTTTGATGAAGACGCTGCTGGTTGCTCAATAACGCGCAGCACGCAACACTTCAGGAAAATGTAATCGCGCTTGAGGGTCCAGAGTCATGCAATAGGCTGCACTGTTTGCGTGGGTTACTTAGGAGTCAGGCTCTGACAGGTGGGACCTTTGCATAAAACGTGATGATGTGCCTGATATGAACAAAAGTTGTTATAACAGTGTTTTTTTTTTTTTTTTTTACATTTTGGAAACATTCATTACAAAGTTTGCTGTCTTGTCTTGTTGGATTGTCCGACAACATGGCAGTGAGAAATGTTTAGTTCATACTAAAAGCAATGTGACTTCTGCTGTTTTTCTGTCATGTAGCTGTCACATGCCATACAAGGCACTGTATTTGTTATGACAGTTTTCAGATGGCTCTTCTCAAGCATAACTAGTTAGCCAAGTGAAGTTTTACCACATTTCTTGTTGTACAAAAAGGTGATTGTGTCTTTAATCCTGTTTTCATCTCCCTGGAGATCTATCATCTAACACTGACCCATATATTCCATGCCATGCTGGGGAAAGCCAAGGCATTTTGCCCAGCCGGCATGGGAGACAGGCAGTGGTGCCTAATGACTCCCCTCCCTGCCAACCCCACTGTCTCCTCTGCCTCCCTTTCTTCTTTCTTCTCCACCTCCCCCTCCTCCTTAGCAGCTGAAACTGACTTTCCAGAGGCAAGGAGAGGCAGGCTGAGGTGATGAATCTGCAGTGCTGAGGCTTGCCTCTAACTCCACTGCCCGGAACCCTTGGCTTGCTCCAGGGGTAGTCCAGGGTGCAGACAGGGAAGGCCGCAAACTGTGAGCTGTTTTTATGCTGGGGTTTAAACCTTTGTGTGGTTTCACTTCTCATTTTAGTGACATATGGTGGCATGTTTGGATAATTTGCATTCAGCAGCTTTTTACATTAACTAATCCCCCTGTGCTTTTGCAGTTCAGGTGCAGAGAACCTATTAGTAGAGTAGCAAGCAGCACTGGTGCATCACTGAAATCTGATACTAATTGCTTGTCTTGACCCACTAAGGAGCTGTGACTCACCACATTAACCACCTTCTCCCTGCTGTCAGTACCTGCAGAGCATAGATTCATAAATGCACATCACACAGACTCACAAATTGTGCTGACAGCTGCAGTATTGTTGCCAAAGCATAGCACAATCTTGCAAAAGCATTTCGCAACCCTTGCTCCTACTTACGCTAACTTGGGTGCACTCAGGTCAAGCTGAGCCTTCCAGAGAGCAGTTCACAACTTCACACAAACATCTTTTCTTCACCTCCCTCGTACACACATGCTCACAAGCGCTGACTGTTCTGTTTACTTCTTGGTATTACCATGCTTACGAGATAAATGTACTACCAATGCCCAAGGCTGTTCCTCATCCTAATAAGACATAACAAAGTTGCACTTGCTCTTTGCTTACAACTTACTGAAAGTGATAAGTACTCCATTCATGCCAATTTGTTGGACTAAGAGCTGCACTGGTACTGGGAGAAGCAGCTCCACCAGTGTTCATGGCCCCTCAGCTTTTCTCATTCAAGGCTGTGGCATTGTTGGAAATACAGCTGTCTCATTTTTCTTTCTCCAAACACCTGCAATCACACACTGTACATGCACACATACCCTGACAGGCTAAAGTGGTTTCCAGCCCACCTTACTCTATTGTTTGTTTTCTTCTGTGACGGAAGTGACAGCAGAGGTAATTTCTTTAAAAGCCAGCCACACTCTCCCAGGGTCAGAGGTACACCCAAACAACACTTCTAATGTTCTATCAAGTTCTGTTTGCTGTTACAGGTGTCAGTTAAAGGCATCTAACACTTATTTCATTTTAACTCAGACAACGGGATTATTATTAAATTGTAGTTAAAAGCATTATGCAGTCTTAAGAAAACTTAGCTCTACAGAGGTGAGTTTTAAAGATAGAGATCATTGCTTTACATTGAGTATTACAGGCCATTTCAGCAAAATTTATTATGTTAATTATTTACAGTACAGTGGTTTAATTTGAGTGAGTTGTCCCACTTTTATAGCAGGCCTCAAGGTCAAGGTTCAGTGAAAGACAGGAATGCTTGTGAACATGCCCTGTTGGGTGGTATGCATAAAAGCATAGCAATAATTTCAGGGAAGCTCAGCTTTATCTGATCAACATCGTGCACTTTGTTGTAACTGGCGCTTCTTACGCTACTTCCGAGAGACCTTATATGGAACCTCATTCCACACTTGCCACTGACTGTATACACACAAGCACATACAGGCCGTGCCTCTCAGATGACTCTTAGAAGGATTTCACTGACTTTCTTTTTCATGATGCAGTGTGGGGAGAAGTAGCCTGAGTCAGAAAAGTGGGAGTTACAAGCTTCAGGTTTTGCTTTAGTACGTTTGTGACAGCACTTCTTGAGTAGCACAGTGTAATATATGCCAATGTTTGAGTGTGCGTGGCTGGCTAGCAGCTGTGCAAACACTATTTGGGCGATCCATGCTTCTCTTGATGTGGTCTGTCAATGAATCGGGCCAAACAGAGCAAACAGGTCAGCTTTCTTCTGATGTGTTCTGTTCTGTGTGTGTCATGTCAAATTGAAGACCGATTTGTGAGATCAAAACTTGAGTCCAACAATCAGTGCGTCACCTGCATGACATTAGGTAGTGTATGACCAAGCCTTGACTGTCACTAGAGGGCAATGAGCAGCTTCCTCAATGGGCCTTCTTGTGCTGGGTAGACTTTGAATTTTCACAATGACCCTCTCTTTGTTTCTTCCCGCGTTGCACAGTGATGCCTCTTTGTTACATCAAATGGGTTATTCCCACATTCGGTCAGCAATTCATTTGTTGGTCCCTATTCAGCTCGTCATCTATTTTGTTACCCATATAAACATAAAACCATTACAGTGCGTGGGTCTTTCTTGATGCTTCCCTGGTGACTACACAACTTAATATTTGCTTGTAAAGCTTAGTCATAGAATAAGGCGTGTTAGCACCAGATACAGCAGTCTGCTAAATAATAAGCATATGGTGAGTGAGGGTTTGAGGAGCTACCAAGGTGTGGCCAATATGATTGCAGTAAATAGGTTAGTCTGGTTAGAGTGCCTTTCCTGGCAAGGGGTCTTCTGCAGTTTCTCATTTTATTCACATTCCACAAAAAGCCAACAACCAAAGCAAAGGGGAAAAAAGGCATTAACAAGCATTTTTTGCAACTCTTTTCAATCATTTACCCACCCACTGACTCAATTCCTCCACCAGTGTTCCTCCCCCTCCTTTCTCTTTCTTCCTCTGTTTCCAAGTCTTCTGTTGGCCACATGAGTTTCTCTCACGACCTTGATGTGGTATATACTGTAGTGAGTTCCTGGTGAGCGTGCTTTGTCCCATCCCCAGTCATTCCTAGCTTGTAATCCCTGAGTCATGGGACTAGACGCCTGCTGCACCACACGCCACTGGCTGTTCGCTTGTGTTGATTAGCTAACCACTTAAAGTTATCACAGGTCTCTGCCCCTCATTACTAGTCCAACAGGGGAACCGTAACTAGATTGACACTGTCCTAAAAGGGTGCCACAACTGCCCACACACATCAGTGTTGTGGGTGCTTTTTACCCTTTTTTGTCCTGTTGGTGATGTCAGTGTTTCTGTTTTTTGTTCTACATTTAGTAGCTGTATTTCCTATAATAAAATGGAAAGGGGGCTAGTTTAGAAACACGCCTGCTTTAAGAATCAATCCACTGTCTTTAAAAGTAGTTAGTTTGTTTCACTGCAGATGTTCAGTGAGGCCATGTCACTTATTTTGTTCGGCGTATGTTCCAGATTTTCTTCCCTTATTTTCTCTTTTGTCTATGCTTGCTGCACAACACCTGTTTTTGGAGTCAGCGTGCATTGCGTGCTGCTTTTGTAATCAGGTGAACAAATGGGGCACAGCCACTGAGTATTTGCATGTCAGGCCTACAGCATCAAAGTTATATAGATCGACTGACCTGCTAAAGCAATGGATGATAGAGAGAGGTCTGTTCATTTGGTATTTAAGTGTAACTCTGGGGTGCTTATGAAGAGGTTGCCTCAATGACACTGTCAAAAGAAGGCATGTTTCCAGAGTATATGTTTTTAGGCTATCTTTGGAGCTGTAAAAGTAAAACAGCAGACTGACTTTTTTCTACATTAAAATAAGTTACTTATTACAATTAGATCTACAGAACACCCACATATCCAGGAAATAATGAAAAGTTTTCTTTGATAATTTTCTCTCACAAAATTTGTGCTTGTGGACTGTTATTATTTGGCTTCACATAAACACTCATAGGAGACACTCTATTGGTTGCTCTGCAAAATCTGTTTGTTTTATACATGGTTGCAAGGTAACTGTGACCACATTTTGAGTCATTAGCAGGAATTTTACAAGATATGGTCACTGCTTTCATCACCAGTCATCACCATGACCAGTCACATTGTCAAATGAAACAGCACGATATCCCCAGAAGTCCAGTCATCTTTTGATTCAGTGAGTCACACCCTGTCTGTGCGTGTGTATGTGTGTGTGTTTGTGTGTGTGTGCGTGTCTAAGAGAGAGAAAGAGAGAAAACTAAAGAGAGGGAGATAAGACATTTTGAGCATGGTTTTACACAACTGCAGTGTTATTCTCATGTTTTTGAAATCACTTCCATCTCGTATTGCAAAACCCTGAGTTGTAACTTTCCAGTTATCGAATCCTGGCTTTAAATCTTTTAATCAGTACAGTCAGCCAAACCTGAGGAGTTTCACAGCCTCATGAAAAACACACATATCTTAAATAAGATAACGGAAGAGCGATGTGGCCAGATGTTTGATGTTTTATGCTGCTATTAGCCATGGAGCCAACGCTGAGCCTAAAATAGAAGAACAATTCATCATCTTGAGCTGAAACCATTTTGCCACTTAGACCACAAGTCATTTTTGGTCACATTAGCGGAAAACAAGAAAGCTGTGAGAAGCACATTAGCGATTGTAAAACAGAGGTGGAATGTGAGGCATGCAACATGAAAACACCATGGTCTAGGGAGAATTTATTTATCAAGTATCCATCTGCCGCCCATAGCTCGCCTTCAAACAAGCAATAATCTCTTCTATATGTATGGTGTCTAATTAGACCCAGCCATTACAACACTTACAAGCAAACATGTTGCACCAAAGTATGGTTGTGTTGCAAACAGTATTATTCAAGTATAGGAATTTGTATCTTTATATTGTGCCACATAATTCACACTTATATCAGGAACCTGATTGTGGAATGTATCAGTTTGGACTAAAAATGGGGCAGGCACTGTGTTTTGTGGAAAAAATGCAACACAGAAAGTAAACTGTTTGTCAGATATGTCGTGTGTTTGGTTTAACGCCTAAACAGTTCCTCCAGAGCATCCCATGTCTGTTTATAACAGTAATTGAGCCTGGAAGAGTGGCTAGCCTTGACATGGCTAGGCTAACACCACCTGCATTCTCAAGTGTAGTCATTGCCTGTCAGTTCCCTTTTTTGCAATTTTCTGTGCGCAGTCAAATACTTTGTGACTAAGTCAGTTAAAAAAACCAAAAAAAAGGAAAACAGACGTTTTCACACTGATAAAAATTCCAGAGCAACAAAGCTCGTAGGTCAAAGCTAAACAAGGAACCAAATCCTGCTGAAAGTGACAGCTCTGCTTTTCTTGTTCTTCTAGAGTGGACAGAATTTCCAACAACCTTCTAGCAAAAACTGTTAAGCATCTCTTGGTGATGGTATGAATCATTTCAAACTCAATGTCACATCAAGCGTTGAGACCTTAGCGCAACAGTAGAGTTAATGCACTTTCACATTATGAGCTAATATGATTTCATAGATAGAGGGAGTGGAAGAAAGAAAGACAGAAAAGCAGCTATGGGGTATTAGTCTGACTTATTGTCTGCTTCAGTAGCCAGTGTGTCTGTGGTGGTGATGATCCTGGGCAACTCTACTTTCACGGCCAAAGACAGATGTCAGCAGTAATAGGCTTGTCCCATACAGCTGCCTTACACCACCACAGGCTTGTGTTTCAGGAGGGCAGCCAGAAGGCAGCGGTGAAGATCTAAGAATAAAACCAGTTATTCAGCACTGCAGCCCTTGATGGTGGGATTGTACTGGTTTGTGCGTGGGATCACTTTAGCTTGATATTGTCCTGCTTTGGAGCGTGCTTAGGTCTACTGTTGGTCTGGTCTGGCTTCATCGCTTTGCCTGTACTTAAATTCCTGGTTCTTGGCATTGAGGTGGAAATTTAAACAGTGTGGCTGACTGAACAAGCAGCCCTCTTAAGACCAGACAGCTGCCCTGTCTTTCTCCTTTTCCTCCACAGCAGCTTTCAGTCACTGCTTTATCACCCTGTGGTGCTGAATGGGTCCCCTTCATACTAGTCGAGTTTATGACCCTGCTTTTGCAGACCAGGGGTCTTGATATGGATCTCCATCAAAGACGTTCTCAGATACCACTGTTACCTCTCGTCTGCTGTGAGCTGGTCTGCCTTAAAGAACCAATTATAAATTTTCAGCTATTAACCATGAGCTCCTGTCCTTTTCCTTGCAATATACTGTGACATGTTTTCATGTTTGCATGTAGGGATATTCAGGTAGGGTATAAGCCCTTAGTGGTTGCTATAATATGTTTGACCCTCACCTGAACTCTCAGTTCACTTCACCTGCTGCAGGAAGTGGCAACTGAGCCGCAGGAAATGGACTCATGCACATCTTTATCAAGAGTTCCCCCTATACATTCAGAAAGGCACATAGTGGGATGCCTACATCATGCAGTCTTTGACATCAATATAAATAAACTGCTGTTTGATCCTAACTTTATATGTTGTCCTCATTTTTGTCACAATCGGATCTCTCTTCCTCACTCCAACACACACCCACTCATAAACTCTATAGGCCTATTTATAGTTCAGTCGCATGATAGAAAGCATATTGTCCCTTATTTGTTGGGTCTGGTTGCCTGCTCTGGTTGTATCATTGCATCATTTGCAGTGGAGGCAGCAGTCCAGGCTTTATGAATGAACTGAGTCTCCGCCAGAGGCTTGGAGATGGCACTGATCCCACTGTGATGTCATGCCATAGACAGGGAGAAGAGAGGGAGCTTTATGAAACCTCCCATTCATTGGTCTGTCTCCTTCGCTCTTTTTTGTCCACCCCCCTCAGCTAAGTCATTCCTCACCCACCCGGGATGCTCCCTTGCTATCTTCCCTAGCCCTGTCCTGCCCTGCCCATCCGTGCCTATTCCAGCCCAACAGATTTTGGCCCTGGCTGCAAAAATCCCAATTTCACACCCACGCTCTGGCGCACAGGCAAAGACGACTGCTAATTTAGTTTGTATGTGTGTGCGTGGGTTTAACAGTCTGAGGTGCCAAACAGAACCTCTGTCTAAGGCTGGGTTGGGACTTGCTCACAAGGGCAGAACGGTAAAGGTGCACAGCCTCAGTGAAAATCCCTTGGGAAACATATTGTTGTCACACTCAGCAGCTTGTCCATTACTCATATCATGGCAAGAAGAGAGTGGATAATCAATACCTTTTACTGTAAATCCAGACTAAACATCAGTCTCAATTCGTCAGTTATTCTTAGAATAGATGGACTTAATATGCTTTTTACCTCATTAGAAGAAATTGGTTTCATTTTAGACTTTTTGCTGCAGAAGCTCCTTTTTTAGTCAGTCTTGTTAGTGAAATGTAAATGCCGTAATATTGCCTGTGATTTAAACCCATTCCCACATTTCATGAGCTAAGTGGATGGGACTCATTTTGTGGACAGACCCACACAGTCTAATGTGGAAAGTGATGACTAGTGGATGCTCTAACTCTTAGTACATACTGACCATTCTGCATCTAATGGGGCTCACAGGCATTGAAATCGTATCAGGACTTCATCATTTACTAGAGATTGTCTAGATTCAAGCTCGCCTCTCTCACTAATGGATGCACATTGTGCATTAGCACTGCTGCAGATAACTTTCATATGGATCATTCACCATGGAGACTGCTCTATTATCCCTTCACTTTTACATTGAGAGTTTGCCTTTCAGCCTTGCTGAACCCTATGTTTCATGTTTTTAGGAGTTCAGCTCAGATCACAAAAATGCAACAAAGCAATTCATATACATAAAACACACAATTTGACTTTACAGGTCACTCTTTTGCTTTGCTTTGAATTATGCCTTGGTTTGGACTTTGGATCAGTGCCTGACCAGGATTAAAAAAGTTTTCCAAAATTCCAATAATGATATATTAGCAATAATGCGATCTGGAATAGTTGACACCTAATAATATCAACAAACCTGTAACTCAAACAGGCTCATTTTTTCAATGCCAGACCAAAAACAAAAATATAAATATCAACTAATTTTAAGCAGGCAATTTAAAATTAATACTAAAACTGTGATAAATATCCAAATTTGCTTTGTAGTCAGGGTTCACATTTTTCTCTCTTCAGAATGCCTAATGTTAGTTCTCATGCACTGTAGTGTTAAGTGTCTTTGATGGAAGATTTAGTGCTAAAGTGGGTTCAAGTCTGTGTGGGCAAGAACATGCTGTGGACGGGTTGATTAAAGCGATGGGAGGGAGGGGTGTAAACGGTTCGAAAGTGCAGACAAACTTTACTCGATCCAGCTTAAATAAACTGCCACATTTTGCCTTTGCTTTCACATCAAAGCACAGACTGTCTGAGCCCCAGTTCCATCTCAGTTTGCAGCCGTTTGCAACATGTACATTTCTGCACTACCAACACTACTTAAAAGCAAAATGGGCTCAGTAGAAACCTAGACAACCCCGCAGTCAGGGGCAACTTTTCACAAAGACAGCTTGCACAAGTTTTTCTTTTATTGTAAAACCAGGTTTATTTTGATGTGTGAGCTGTGTCTGACAGTAGTTTAAATGAGGTTTTACTTGAAACTGTAAAACAATGTTTGCTCTCAACTCCTTAACCTTTTACCTTTTACTTCTGACTAGAATAGTTAACTTTCTGTTGGTTTGTAATATATTATTACAGCCCAAATTGAATCCCATGAAGAAGCAAAGAGCTCTTCTGTCCTCTGTCTCTAGTTTGTTCCAAGCTTTCTTTCTTTAGAGAGAAAAAAAGAGGGAAAAAAGACCTAAAGGCCGAAAAAAAGAAACTGGGAAACCTAATTTTACAAACAGCCAGACAGACATTGGTTACATGGGCGAAGGGGGGACAGCTGCTGTGCATTCCAGACGAGGTCGCAACGTCAGTGAGTGGTGAAAACAAGCATGAACTGTATGTTGCTCTAGTATACTGCTGGAAGATAAAACCACCAGCCGATGGAAATGCCAGAACATCTGGATTTGACACATGGTGGTGCTGTGAGGGGAGTGACACAACTTGTCCTCAGAACTTTTTTGCCCTGAAGCCAAACCTTTTGTGACTGGTGATTAATGATTTTAAATTACATGTAATGGACACAGCAAAATGAAGTAACAAAATAGACAAAGTCAAGGCCTGATTGAACCTTTGATTTGTATGTTAACCCACTGGAGGCCCTGTTGTTGTCATTAAGATTTGCCACTAGGCCCCCCCAAAGTTGATCATACGAGATAATGAAATAATGTTACACCACACAGTAACAGATAATGATAGTTGACATTTTGTGTAGTGCAAATGAGTGCAGACAGTTTGGAGATTGAATGATAAAACTCAAGTGAAACTTTAGGTTCCTTTTTTGTGGCTATTTACAAGTTATTTGAGTCTATTTTTTTTATTATTTTTACTAGTCTATTCTTGTTTGTTTGGCCTGAGGGTCTTTCCCCTTCTACCCTCACCATCTCCTCTGTTTTGCCTCCTTATCCCATACTTCTGCAGCCTGGTCAATCTAATTAGATGAGTGCGAGTCATCAGGCACTGTTTAAAGCCATCAAAGGGAGCTCTGTTTCCTATTGGGTGCCCACTGGCTGTGAGCGAAGAACAGTAACCTTAGTGTGTAACTGAAACCCCCAAGACAGGCCACCCCCAACTTTCCAAGTCACCCACCAGCAGCCTCAGTGACATCATCACTTCATCCCTTGACCCTTGACCTGTCAGAATGCTTGACCCCATGCTTGGTCATTTGACAGTAGCCCCACTGTGTAGTGGCGACATGGTAGGAGGGCTAGCAAGGGTCATGGTGTCACTGATGGACACCAGCCACTGCTCTCCCACCCAGGATGTGCAGGTAGAAGAGGGGGTAATGTTTGAAATGTTGGCAAATAAACATGCATGAATATTTCAGTGCAGAGTGGCAGATGAGTGGGGTGTGCCAAAAAAAATCCAAACACACTTACATGACATCTAATTTAAAAACTGCAAATAATACATTAATGATGTCTTATTTAATGGAAACATGTACATTCATTTTCTAGTCCAAAGGCAGTGTACACACAGTGCTCCTTTGTTTGTTTGTTTTTTTTCAAGCAGATCAGATCCAAATCTGTGACAGTTCTTGTTTCAGTAGATTGGAGCCGATATGGAGACAGTGCCCGTCTAGACGGAATGTAATTGTTGAACCGTGTTGTTGATCACGGTAGATATAACTGTTTATTTTGTTTTTGTGTATGGGTGTGGATGCATGTGTGTATCTGTGTTAATGTCTAACTGAAGCACACATTCACAAGACTCCTCCCGCCTCCTCTTTGTCTCAATTAAATTTTCCATTCAGTAAGCTTTATCGGCATGAAATATAATACAGGATGCATTGCCATGGCTTGGGTTGTCAATAGGAATGAAAGCAGCATGTATTATTCAGATTTGAAGTTTAACAGATATTGTTATTACTCAAGTTAATATTGTAATTAATATTCTTCTTTTTAATTTGTGATTGGCAGATCCAGAGTGTGGAGATGTCCCCCTGCTAACTCCTGGTAGTAAAGAGATGATGTCCCAGGCTCTAAAAGCCACCTTTAGTGGCTTCACAAAGGAACAGCAGCGACTGGGTATTCCCAAAGGTAAGACTGCCATTTGCTTGTGTTGTCATTAGTCCCTGTTAACATTTTCATTTTGAAATTAAATCACAGCACGAGTCCTAACAGAATACCTCGATGTGTCACATTTCAGGTACACACCTTAATTCTCCCACATTACAGCCTTCTTCAGAGCATTCAAAGAAGCCACCTCTTAGAAAGGCTGACTAAAAAGGAGACACCCAGTTATTCCAGAATGACATACATTATATACATTTCAGTCCAGGCAGACTGACTGACTGCAACATCCAAAGAATATAGCCACATTGACAGACAGTAAAGTAATGAGTTAGCATTGAAAATTGAAGCAACCACAGCCCTGCTTCATGCTGTTTGCAGAAGGACTATCAGTATCTCCATATAATTGTACAATCTGCAAACTATGGTTCTGGCTTTTCATTACTGCTGCGGTTTGCAGCTACTTCTACCTCCCTGTTTGTTGTTGATTATTGAATGAAAGTTGGCTCCTGTTCAGAGTCCTAAAACCTGAAAACTAAACATTAAGTCTTTGCTGTCGTATCATTCACAGGTTGACAGAAATGTTTGAAAAAGTGAATGTAATCATCACTGTGTGTAATTCTATGCAGATCCTAAACAGTGGACAGAAAAACATGTGGCTGAGTGGCTAACGTGGACTGTGAATGAATTCAGTCTGAAGAATGTTGATTTTGACAAATTTGGCATCAACGGAGCCAGCCTATGTGCAATGGGGAAGGAGCGCTTCCTCGACTTAGCACCTGACTTTGTGGGCGACATCCTTTGGGAACATTTAGAAATGCTTCAGAAAGGTAAGGCCATAAACATTTGACAACAAGTTAAGGCACTGATTTTGTGATTATAAGATGTTTTGAGAGACTTAAAAAAATCTCAGTAATATATTGTCAGAGCAAATAAAACTCTCTGACATCACTGCTTACACCAATTTAAGACCCCGTTGGTATTTGCTTTTGTAACAGGAGCCAAACAGGAAGACACAATTTAGCTCAGTTCATTAATTTTTGATGATGCTGCATGCAGTTACATGATACATGAAATCAATGATGAGGTCACTGATTCTCATTCTCCATTTATTTTTCATGAAGAGGATACAAAGCATTACCCTATGAATGGACTGAACTCTAACTTCCAGGAATCCCGCTATACCTCAGACTATTTTGTCAGTAAGTACTCGTCACAGTCACTCAGTCAAACACTGTAAGGACTTGCTTTAAATATGAACGGGAATGCAAATGGAGGAAGTGGTGTAGCTGGTTCAGTGTTGTAAGTAAAAGGATCTGGATCCAGTGTGAGAAAATGCCACCCCCCCTCCCAAAAAAAAGATGTTTTTACTTGGATTTATTTTATGGATATTGATCCTCGGTGCATCTTGGCAGGTACAGATGAATAGTGACCATGCATCCAAGAAAATAATATGGTATCACTGTAAATTTTGCTGAGGTTAGGTCCAATCAATATCCCTGGTGAAAATCTACAGGACTGCTCACATGCGCTCAAGGCTATGTTTTGTTCTGGACTATTCACACACTGAGAATTTTAGCGGCAGTTCAGCACAAGGGGGATAATGACTCCACTCCTCTAAGATTGATCTTCCTCCTCTGTGTTGCTCCTTGCTTGGCTTCCTTCTCTGCTTTCTATCTTCACTCATTTCCCTTTGTGTCTCCAGGCTATGGTGTTGAGCATGCTCAGTGTGTCCCTCCTTCTGAATACTCAGAGCCCGGCTTCATCACAGAGTCCTACCAGACGCTCCATCCCATCAGCTCAGAAGAACTGCTGACGCTCAAGTATGAGAGTGAATACCCTGCTGCTGTCATCCTGCGGGACACGGCCCTCAACTCCATGCAGGGAGACTACTTTTCTGTCAAGCAGGAGGTGGTGTCACCTGATAACATGTGTGTGGGACGCCTCAGCAGAGGTGAGAGGTCATGCAATAGAATAAGTACATAATTTAGATTTAATAAGATATTAAGAACCTTTCAGTGAAAATGTGCTGCATTTATATAAAAAATGTTTGGATGTAGTGCCTAAAAATGTGTCCACATGTGCTTGCTTGCGTTTGTGTGAGTGCATGTAAAAGTTAAAGGTTTCTGTGGGTGTCTGCCTGCGTGTGATTGTGCTGAAGCTACTAGAATCTTGTCATGCCACATCAGTGTGCAAGTATTAGAACAGAAGAAAAGCAGGCCCTCTGGTTGGCTTGTGGTTCAAGCAAACCCGACTCATACACTCAACACTAGGTTAGGAAAAAAGAAAACTCTATTGTTTTTGTCAGAGTGATACACGAACCAAAGCCACAGTGTGCTCTCTTCTTGCCGCCTGTCCCTTATGTAAAACAGCTCAAGTGGTGTAACCTTAAAAAAAGTTTTTTCTTGTTTTTGCTGGCGTCTTTTCTGCGACTCAACCTTAGGGTTCTGGGTAAGGAGATAGAGGTGTCATCCTCAGTTAGCAAGCGTGGGGTTTTCTCATGAAACTGTTTGCTTTTCTGAGTGTGCAAGCTTGTTTTCTCTCCCTGCAATAGTTTACAGAGGAATTAGCAGTATGATTTACATTTTTAGCCATTAAGCTTGGGTTTTCTTCTCACAAATCCCCAGCTGTATAAATTAATAGCATGTGCCATGTAAACTGTGCAAACCCTCATCCAGTGCTTTAGGCAGTTTCCTGCATGGTTTGAGGTCCAATCACCATGCATCACACATAGCAAGTATTTATGCATTGACCCATTCTCTCCCAACGTGGGAAAGTATTTTGTAGCACAATTGATATCCACATGTGGCTTCAATTTTACCGGTTGAGGATTTCGGTATCAATAGAGGCACTGCATTATCTGTCATCTGTTAATGACTTACCATTGAAAGACTCCTCTTATCATCCCCAAGGTTAAAAATAGCAGGAAATTTGTGTGAATGTCTCCCATTTAAACTCAAACCCAAATGATGGTTGTAAAAGTGAAATGAAGTGTGAAATGGAGAGACGTGGCACTGCACAGACCAATAGGCCATAGCTCTGTGAGTAGCAACACATTTTACTTCTAAGGTGTTGTTAGAATCCCTTTTATACAATTTCTGCTAGGTTTGTGCAGTTAATTGAATTTTATTTTTAATTTTTCAACTTTGATAACAAGATAATTTTGATAACAAGATAAGAGATTACAAATCAAGCGCACACCTTTCTTTTCCACTGGTGTGCTCTTGGTCCTTTACTAAAAGGCCAAAATCATTTTCCATCAGGTTTAGTTCATCTTGAGATGACTAAAAAACAGACTGTGTGTGTATGTGTGTGTGTGTGTGTGTGTGAGACTCTGAACAGTTAAATGGTGTTTTAAAAAATCAGTGAGAACTCAGTTAATTTGCAATCATGGGAAGAATAATCAAGCAGCCCTTGAGTCTAAAGTACTAATTGTTTAAATATCACTGGGACATAGCTTGTCCAATTATATATATTTACAAAGGAAAAGTGTTTTATGGAAATCATACCAGATACAAGATTTGGCCAGTCTGTAATCAGATGAATGTTTTTAAATTTAGTTTAAAGTTGCTCCCCATCTAACAACGCTTCTTTTCATTGTCCTTGCCATCTCCCCTTCCCCTTCCCCTTCAGGTAAGCTTGGTGGCCAGGACTCATTTGAGAGCATTGATAGCTTTGAGAGCTGCGACCGATTGACCCAGTCATGGAGCAGCCAGTCTTCATTTAACAGCCTGCAACGGGTACCGTCTTATGACAGCTTTGACTCAGAAGACTACCCTAATGCCTTGCATGGCCACAAGCCCAAGGGCACCTTTAAAGACTATGTGAGGGAGCGCTCAGACCTCAGCAAGGATAAACCCGTCATCCCAGCAGCAGCACTGGCAGGATACACAGGTAAGCTGTCTAGAGTTCTTTTATACAGTACACAGTGCGCACAGTTTTTAACAGGAGTAAGGGGGCATTTAAAGAATAATATTGGTGTTTATATTCCATTATTCAAGAATTCCCATTTATTAAAAAAAATGCTCCAGTTGTTAATTTCTTTGTATATAATTTAAAAATCATCACTTCTGTAGGGACTAAAATGAAATGTGCAATGTGCTGTAACACACTTGTTGATGCTCTGCAAAAGCCCTAAATGTGGGGGTGCCTTAATGTAACACTTTTAGACCAAAAAAGGAAAGAAAAAAAACAAAAACACCTTTTACCCTGGCAGTCAAAGTTACGCACATCACAGGAAATAAAACGGATTTTGCTCATACCTCCTTTTTTCTTCGTTTCTCTGTCTCTCGCTATTTTTTTTCTGTCTTCTCATCTACTTTCTTCTTATCGGCAGCCCGCATCTCAACCTATTTTTTCCAGGTCGTCCTGGCAACGCCGGTGAAACTTAGAAATTATGCCTGCCCCTGCACATAACACCAGAGTAAAATTATCTCTTCATCTTATGAGGCATCTTCTCACTCATGCTTGCTAAAAAGCTGGTACAAGTTCAATAAGATGTGGAGATACTTGCAAGTTCTTGTGAAGCCATTGTGCTATTTTAGCATCTAACATGGCTTTTGGTTTCAAAAAGGGGTTAAAAACTGCTGCTGTTACTACCTCTAGTAGTTTATCAGCACTGAGCCATAAATATTACTTTTATGTTTATATGTGAAGACAGCAAAGATGACACAAATAACTTGAAGGCATTTCTAGCATTGATATAACTGCATCTTAATGTGACATACCATGTGAACATATGAAGAAAATGGCTACCAAATCTAATGTGTAGTAAAGGGTTTAGCTTAAAACAGAAAAGAGCCGAGCACTGACACTGAATCAACTCTTACCAGCGAAGTGTTTGGGACTTTTTCAGTCTTGTTTAAATTATAGTCACACGGCAGCAAGATTGCCAGCGTTGGAAAAGGGGAAATCCAAGCATATTTTCCACCTTCACAAACAATGCATACATCACATCTCAGTAGAGTTGGTATGCACAAGTTAATTGGTCAGCTATATGGTAATTAGGTCAAAAGCCACAGTGATTCATTTATTATTATTTATTTACAATCAGATAACTAAGACCAAGACACAGTTTCAAAGCCTCTCTAGAATGACTTGAGTCTGTTTTCCTCCCTGAGAACTAAAGCACTAGACTCAAGACAAACTGACTGCAAACAGTTTTAAACAAGTCATACTTGCATAGTTTCCATACCTAAACAGCTTTATGTATCAAAAAGTGAACTTGAGTATTTTGGAAATATATTCTGCCTGCATCTTTGCAATACTCTTTATTTCTTTTTATACTTTAATCTTGACATGTGATATGTTCTGTGTGTTTCAGCAGTTACAACAAAATAGAACTTCAAACAGTGCATGTGTGAAAACATGGCAACAGTGTAATTCATACTGATGTATCCTCACTGAGGAGAAAAGCCTCATTTTGAGGTTTGAAAAAGAAAAAGCTGAAAAATAATAATGCCATAACACTCCAGCTTTAAGAGAAAAATGTCCAAGTGCCTGCTCTGGTTCCTGCTATTTTAAAGAGCAGGTTAAAGAGAATTGTGGTCCTTCAAAAATAGAAATGGAAAAAAGATGGAGGGAACAAGACAGAAAGAGATCTCTGTCCCCCCTGAAAAAAAATCACCTCAAAATAAAGAAATAAGCTTTTTTACAATTTCAAAGCAATGTTTACGACAGCTTGCTCTGCTCGACTTCCTGTTTAAGTCACAGGGTGACAGGTGACACTTGTAGCGAGGACATGGAGCCTGATAAGGCTGCAGGGAGATAAGGCTCCAGTTGTCATCTGCGTGGTTTCCTGTGACAATTCACCATTTACACCTCTGCCTGCAGTAACATCAGGCAACCTCACAACATTGCGAACTCTCATTTTGTATCATGATATTTGGCTTTCTCTCTCTTCTCAGACTCTCTGTCTCACTATTACAAATATTCAGTTGCAAACACAGAGGTTTTTTTTACATTGCAAAATTGTAAGTTGTAAAAATCATAATTATCAGTACATATTAACTATATTATTAACATATTAACAGTACATTTTCAAAAATGATAGCTGCATCTTGTAGTTGCTTTGCTTTCAATAGTTGCATATATATTTAAGGCTCTTGTAGATACTTTATTGCTATGAATATGAGCCCTCCCCCATCCTACCCACCCTTTTGTCACACTGTATGATTTTTCAATGATGCCCATTGTGCATTACGATTTTACATATTTTTGGAAACTTTCTTCCCCCAAAGGGTTGCCTACATTGTGGCGTGAGAGCACAAGGTTCTGGTATTACCCTTATGTGCGCTCACTGTTTCTGCAGCAGACTTTTGGAATGTGATTTGAAGCTGTCTGTGTGAAAGAAACCCAGTGTTGCAGAGCCCCTTATTTTCCAAACTCTGAGTGGCTGTTGTCATGCACCTTCTTCTATCCTAGCAAGGCCTAAGTGGGCTCTAAATACAAGTGTTCAACCCACACGTCTGTTTCCCTGAAAGCTTTTGTTTTTGTTATAAAAGGGTATGTTTGGTTTTCTGAGGCACCCGAGAGAGGTGACTTTTGCTTAGCTCCAGTTTTGCTAAGGCGGTGTGCTGCATTGGCAGGTGTGATTTCAACATGCAAGCCTCAAAAAGTGGGTGGGTTCGTGCATATGCTGAAAAACCACACGATCAAAGCATACTGCAATGAATCTAGTTCAGAGACAAAACCAGCCTCTTTTATTGCCTTTGTTCTGCTTTCCCTCCTTTTTTCCATGAACTCTAATAAACTCATGCTGCAACACTGAAATTAGGTGTTACTAGGTTATTAATTACACTTTACCCTTGAAAAATGCATCCCATTATAACATTGCAGATGACTTAGCAAATGTTCTATTTCTCAAAACAGTCGGTATTGAAGTACAGTAAATGGGCTGTTGAAGCCTAAAGTGAGCTCCTCTTATTTTAAGATAGTGATTTCATCAGTATGGAACTCCTACAGACACAGCCTCTCACTCTAGATTCACATACTGCACAGGGCAACTGGCAGACAAGGGGATACATGATGAATGGGACTCTTGTACATAGGACGACATTTGGTTCCAGTGCTGTACTTCAGTCTGACCCAGATTAGAAGGTTTACTTTGTTCCTCTTTTCAGACTAAGTGAATAATTTGCATGAATATTCAACACTTTCACATATAGTAATAGTAATTACTGTAGTTGTTCTATTGATCTGGACTTTTCCCCCAGATCTTTCACAAACAGGACATTGTACTGACAGTGCGGTTCGTTAACAAATTGTTCATGACATATGGCACATGGTGTAATGTGTTCTACTATTAAAATCCTCTTGATGCAGTGTCTTGTTATTTATAATGTAGTGATTTAATTCCATAAACTCTTAAGAGAACTATAGATCTGGGGAGCATTCAACAACTGGATCTCTTTGCTCTGAACTCAGATTCACCTCATAAATCCCCACAACAACCAGCATCTGCACAAACAACAATGTGTCCTCTTAGTGTAAACAGCTCTTCTTTAGATGATCACCTCCTCTCCTTCTCCCATCTGCTCTGCAGGCAGTGGCCCCATCCAGCTGTGGCAGTTTCTTCTGGAGCTACTGACCGACAAGTCTTGCCAGTCCTTCATCAGCTGGACAGGCGATGGTTGGGAGTTCAAGCTTTCTGACCCAGATGAGGTGAGAGGTTGTGACCCCAGTGGTCATCTGGCACACGTGCTGGGAGGTCTTAAGTAGTTAGCCAGATGAACAAGATATCTTCTTTGTAACGATGCCTGCATGTTCCATTTAGCTCAATTCAGATTTTAAGAAGAATCTTCTAGTTGGTTTTGCATCAATAGCATTTTAGTTAAAAGAATTACTATATTGTTTCTGGCACATCTTGATATGCTTGTTTACTGTGCTTTTTCAGGTTGCTCGGAGGTGGGGCAAAAGAAAGAACAAGCCCAAGATGAATTATGAGAAACTGAGCCGTGGCCTACGTTACTACTATGACAAGAATATCATCCACAAGACATCTGGGAAACGCTATGTCTACCGCTTTGTCTGTGACTTAAAAAGCCTGCTGGGGTACACTCCCGAGGAGCTGCATGCAATGTTGGATGTAAAGCCAGATACGGACGAGTGAAATCAGAGATAAATAAAAGGAAGTGAAGACAAAAAGTTAAGGAGCCACTTGGACTGAGGCTCATAAAGTGGTCTTAACTGTTTGATAGAATTGGTAAACCAATTTTTTTTGGGGACCAAAATGTTTTTTTTAATAAATAACTGTGGTCTTTGTCAACTCTGAGCTCCTGTCTCTCAGACCATATTTTAAACAGAAGGCAGAAGCCAAAAACCCGTATTCATACCCTGTTGCATTTGAGATGTGTGCCCATGCACGTGTGTGCGTGAGTGTGAATGTGCGTATGTGTGACTTATACTGGTATTATTTAGCAGCTCAAGGCAGACAAAGCGTTACCGGGTATAGTTCAGGTTCTGTTTTGACTAAGTAGCAAAGTGGGGAAGAATTGAGAAAGAGACAATAAAATGTTGGACTAAACAGAGCGGAAAGTTCCCGCTAAGAAAACGGTTGCCAAAATGCAAAAACTGAACTGAGGAAGGTATAATATCATACTTGCATACATGCTTACTGTTTTCCTTTTTGGCAGTGACACACTTTTCAGCTAGGACCAAAAAATTGTCTTTTCTAAAATACTGTTTAAAGAGCATATGCTTGTGCCAGTATTATATTATTGACTGCAGCAACACCCAGTGTAAACCTACAGGAAAATGTTGTAAAAGGTATTTTTCTCATCTTCTCAGTGAAGGTATTACAGTAGAACCAAACATTAGATGCCAAGTTTAACTAACCTGTTCTCAAGGAGCCTTTAACTGAAATGTGCTGATTCGTTATCAGACAACACTAGACACTGGCCCCTTGCTTTGTAGAGTGTGAGGACCTGGTGAAATTACTCATAGCAAGAGTGTCTGAAAGACAACTGAAAGTAGCCGTTGCTTTTGAAACTGACACATTCACCTTTATGTACATGTTTGCCACCTCGTTAGAGACACGTATTATGACTGAAACTTGTGCATTTTTGCATATACCACCAGTATTAGCAAACTGTAGACAATCTATGTGGGGAAATTTAAGTCTTTGGTAAGAAGACTTGTTTAATGTGCAGATTAGATGCATAATTTGTCAGTTCACTGCCCATGTTAGCGTAGCTTTAGATATGTTTTAATAATCATCTTTGCCTAGACAGTAAAATCACAATTTAATTTGCATAGAAGTTATTTTGCATATTTTCAAGCGTATCAATTTCTTTTCACGTTATGTTGTAATAAGGAAGAAGCTGTAGTATAGTGTGGAGGTATAGTGAAAGAAAGCTTGATAGGTAATAGAAAATTGACTATTAATGTTGAATATAGAGAATCAGAAGCTTTTTAGGAGATAGATGAAGGTGACTGAAAGGAATCTATGGATAATGTAGGTGATGATCGCTTGTGATGACTGATCAAGAACGACAGAAGAGACGCAAATTAACTTGCTTGAGACGTATAGGACTAATGATAGATGCTTGCATTTCAGTTTTATGTTGTCTGCAACATATCTATGGACAAAATAATATTCTGTTCAGAATGAATGAATGACTTGTGCAGTTTGCTCAGAAAACATGGATAATAATTTCATGCTTTAAGCAAACTGACTCCCAAACAGTGAGAACAGTGGCTGTACACTAGCCTTATGGGAAATGCCAAAGTTGAGTATTATGTTAGAATACAATGTTATTGTTTACAGTGGCTGAAAGTTACCCTTATGGATGAAAATAGCTTCTGAGATGTCTATTTGTACAGATTCTGTTTCATAATGCTTTATTGAGACCCAGATTACACAAATAAGCAGGAGGCAAAGCAGGAAAAATAACCAAAACCCATGTGAGGTCTTTTGGCCACAGTGCACCCACAAAGTTCCAAGACAGGGACCAGAAACCTCTCATGTATTTGAAAAGTGTTGTCTTTTATCTTTTGTTAATATGTTGGAAAGCACACAGCTTGAGGACAAAAAGAAATGCCTTTGCTGATTTTGGTTTCCTACTGAGTTTAGATAAGAGATGATGAATAAGTTCATGATGTGTAATTGGTAACAAACTTGTCATTTGTTATTCAGCACTGGCCCAATATTTCTTATTCCAACAAAAAAAATTGGGACTTAAACAAATCAGTTAGTTATAAGCTGCACTGTTTTTTCTCCTCTTTTTTGCATGTTAATGCCAGTGTTACAAAAACATTTTTTGTATTGTTCAGGTATTTTTCTGATGTCAGTGTTCTGTTAAAGTGAGCTTTAAAGATTTATTTTTTACCTATTTGTATAAAAAAGTTTTCTTTTTTTTCTCCAACACAGTCATAATTTTTGTATGGTTGGCTTCATAATATCAGTGTGTTCGAAGAAAACATTCTGTTACCTAAAATGTTAATATGTTGAGGTTTATTTTGTCAGGAAAATATACTGTTGTTAAATGTCAAGAGTCTACAATCTACTGCAGGTCATATGTATTAATGAACCTTAGTCAGGCAAGTGTATACTTACAATATTTTGTGGCATATGCATATCTCAGAATGGATTCAGAAGGAAAACCTTATTGTTTTGGATGTTTTTTTGTATATTTTATAGTGTCTCTGTATTTTTGTTATGAGATCATTTTTATTGTATTTAGTTCACAAGCATTTGAATATTTTTCAATAATTTATATTTTATAAAAGACGAGATGCAGACAGCTGGTGCTTTCATGGGAATCTAAAGGTAGCGCAGGATAAAATAATGTAGCGATTTTTCTTTGTTTTTGTTTTTTAATTTTTTTTTATATAGAAATTAGACCTGTCTGCTAGAGAAAAAGGCTGATGCTGGCCCATCAATGATTTCTGCTGGAAAGGTTTTATAAACTGTAGCTTCTATTTCCAAAATGTACTTATTGTACTTCAAAATGTTATAAAATATATGTGAAGAAAGATTTTATCACTGAGTGTGGTGTTTTATTTATGAAAGTTCATTGTTATTATGGTCAGTTTTATATCTAACAACTAGTTGTTTTGCTTCAGTGATACACACATACATATACACTGCACATATCTAGTGATTTCCTTACTTTGCTTTATAGTTTAAATATAGATGTGGTAATTCATGACAGCCCTAATTGAGTGTCATTAGAGCTATCTAAAGATCACTATGTAAAATATGAGGCAAATTAGCAACTCGCATACAGGAAAGTGCAAATTATTTATGTATCAACATACTCTCACTTTATTAGGTACACCTATTAAACTGCTGGTTAATGCAAATATATAATCACCCAACCACATGGCAGAATTTCAGTGCATTTAGGCATGTTGTCATGGTCAAGATGACCCGCTGAGGTTTAAACTGACCATCAGAATTGGGAAGAAAGGTGATTTAACTGACTTTGAACATGGTTGTTGGTACCAGATGGGCTAGTCTTAGTCTTATTCTCTAGTCTTTTTGCAAATAGCTATCTCAAGGATTTACAGAGAATGGTCCAGAAAAGTGAAAATATCCACTGAGCAACACTTCTTTGGGCAAAAATACTTCTGATTTCATCTGCTTTGGGCTGATATGAAGGCAACAGTAACTAAAGTATTGTTATAACCAAAGTATGCAGATGACCCACAATACACTGAAACTTGGCTACAGTGGCATAAGACCACATCAAGTGTCCCTCCTGTCAGCTAAGAACAGGAAACTGGGACTACATTTGACACTGGCTCTCCAACATTGCACAATAACAGATTGAAAAAATGATCAAATGGCCTACACAGTCACCAGATCTCAGTCCAGCAGAGCACATATGAGAAGTGGTGAAACGGGAGATTTGCATCATTGATGTGCATACGACAATTCTGCAGCAACTGCATTATTCTATCATGTTGACATGTACCAAAATCTCTGATGAATGTTTCCAGCACCGTGTTGAATTAAAGAATTATGATAGCTGTGAAGGCAAAAGCGGGCCCAAACCAGTGCAAGCAAGGTGTATGCAATAAAGTGACTGGTGAGTGTATGTTAATGTATATGTATGCATATTCATGAATAGTTTTGACCTACTAATGAATATGCACAAACACAGATGAGATGAAAACACATTTTACTGAATAACTGATTCCATAATAACCTCAAATTCAATGTGTTACAAATGTGTCCATCCATTGTTCATAACACTGGGGTATTTCAAAGGGGGTCTGCAGATTCTCTTTGAAATACATGCAGTCCATGGTGTGTCCGAGTTTTAACAAGTGTGTTTCATGCACGCTGATGAGGTGACGTAAAAATAAAACCAACACACTAGGGCCCATTAAACCGCTTGTGTAAATTCCACTCTAGATAAAAAACATGCAGGACTATTGCCTGCTGGCCCAAGCTGCACAGATGTTTGGCCCCACTGCAACAATCTAGCAATAAGATACAACAGTACTATTTAAATAGATTTTTTTAATGTCACTCTAAATAAATACATGTGTTTACAGTGCAAATTTGAACAATTACAATAGACTGAAATGTGAAAATTAAGAGTGATTTTGACCCATAAAGACACAGGTACTGTCTTCTGTCAAAATTAGACCCATATTCCTGCTGGATCTGTTGGCCATGTTCTTGGCAGAGGGCAAGTTGAGGTTACCCAGGTGGTTCTTCTCCTATTCCACCTCCCTAACTCTGACTGGGCTGATGATTCAAAGCAGGCATGTTTCCTAGGCAGGTTTTAAAATACTTCCCCAGACAGTGCATGTTCCAAGAGACCTGGAACAAGGTCCTAATCATGGCGATACCAGTCATACCTGCCTCTTCCACATCCAAACACAGACACAAAGTTGGCTTATGAGAACATACCTATACTCTCCCCACCCCCATACACCTCATTCAAAGAAACCATTTTAACAGTGTTTAAAGGTGAGAAACAGAAAAAAAAATATCTGAGTAGAGGTTGTCTGTGCAAAAAGTGAGAAGAGTAACACCTGGCAGTTGCAGAAAGATATCATGACCTCTTTCTCATCTGACAAAAAGTATCATCTTATGCCATGAGCAGCTTACATCACACAGGATGCTGCAGTGTGGCATATTTGTCAGATTTCCAAGTTAAATATTTATCTAAAGAATCTTATCCTATGGTATCCCTAATAATGACCAGGAAACACTGGTTATTATTTGTAATACTATGACAATTAAATTTAGGTGAAAACATTAAGCCATCATAGATTGATCTGATTCATCCAGTACATAGAGAGATGTCCTTCCTGGTATTTTTTTTTGGATTCAAGTTTTTAAGCAGAGCCAATTACTACAGTTAGTGGTTGTACTGCATATGCTTCTTTTTTGCACTTACTTTTCAAATTCTACTCTAAAAGCCTACCATTCCTTAAGTGTCACTGTTTCTATATTTCATAGTATACAGTGACTATATCTTAATATATCACAATCAAAAATATCAAGCAGTTGAATGAATCTGCAGCATGCCACTATATAGATTGGCACTTCATTTGGGGTGAGCTGGTTTCAAAATTAAAAAAAATAGTTCTTGATTTACAGCAATTTGCATTTATAACTCCAATTCCCAAAAGTTCAGGATGCTGCTTCCAAGAATCTGGACACATCTCCGTGATCAAAGGACACTGCTGAAAAACAATATTGGATGCTGGGGTTCTTCAGGCTGTCGTGTGGCACTACATTGCATGAGCTCAGGAACACTTCCAGAAATTATTGTGTGTGAACACAGTTCACTGCACTATCTACAAATGCAGGTTAAAGCTCTATGCTGCAAAGAAGCCATATGTTAACAAGATCCAGAAATGTTGCCGTCTTCTCTGGGTCCAAGCTGTCAAAGTATAAAACTTTTCTGTGGTCAGATGAATTGAAATTTAAAGTTCTTTTTAGAAATCATGGATGCTGGGGTCTCTGGACTAAAGTGGAGCGAGACCATCTAGCTTGTTATCAGTTCAAAAGCCTGCATCTGATGATATGAGAGTGCATTAGTAGCTATGGTACTGGCAACTTGTACATCTGGAACAACACCATCAGTGCTGAAAGATATATACAGGTTTTAGAGCAACACATGCTCTCCTCCAGATGATGCCTTCTTCGGGGAAGGCTTTGCATATTTCACCAAGACAATGCTAAACCACATGTTGCAGCTATTATGACAACATGACTTCATAGTAGAAGAGTCCAGGTGCTGGACTGATCTGCCTGTAGACCAGACCTTTCACCAGCTAAAAACATTTGGAGTATCATTTAAACACAAAATATGACAAAGAAGACGCATAAATGTTGAGCAACTGGAATCCTTTATCAGACAAGAATGGGACATTCTTCTGACAGAGGTCCAGCATTTCGTCTCCTCAGTCCCCAGACATTTAAGGGCTTTTGTTAAAAGAAGCGGGGTTGCAACATTGTAAGGATGCACTGTCCCGACATTTTTTGAGATGTGTTTTATCATCAGATTCAAGATGAGCTAGTATTTTATAATATTGGTTTATGAGCTATATAAATAATTGCATTGTCTTTTTTATATTTTACACAGTATCCCAAACTTTTTAGAACTCCAGCCATTCATCCATCCATCCATCCATCCATCCATCGCTTGTCCGGGTGGTCTGGGTTTCAGAGGCAGCTGGACAGGCAGAGAAGCCAGGACTTTCCTCTCCCCAACCACCTTCTCCAGCCCTGCAAGGGGGACAACGAGGCATTTCCAGACTAGCTGGGAGACATAGTTTCCCCATCATGTCCCGGGTCTGCCCCGGGGTCTCCTCCCAGAGGGAGATGCCCAAAACACTTCAAGTGAGAGGTGTCCAGGAGGCATCCTCATCAGATGCCCGAATCACCTTAACCGGTTCCTTTCAATGTGGAGGAGCAGCGGCTCTATTCCGAGTCGCTCCCAGATACCTGAGTTTCTCACATTATCTCTAAAGGTGAGTCCAGCAACCCTACAGAGAAAGCTCATTTTAGTCGCTTGTATTCGACATCTCATTCTTTCAGATATTACCCAAAGTTCATGACCATAAGTGAGGGTAGGAACGCAGATTGACGGGTAAATCGACAGCTTTGCTTTAGAGCTCAACTGCCTCTTCACCTCGACAGACTGGTACAACGTCTGCATCACTGCAATTGCTGCTCCAATCCATCTGTCAATCTCCTGTTCAATCCTCCCCTCACTTGTAAATAAGATCCCCTTAAACTCCTCCACTTGGAGTATGACCCTCTCTCCAACCTGGACAGGACAATTCACCCCTTTCCGACTGAGAATCATGGCCTTGGACTTCGGGGTACTGATTTTCATCCCGGCTGCTGTATGCTCAGTAGCAAACTGTCCCAGAAAGACCTTAGGCCATCAGGACTACAACATCTGCAAACAGCAGAGACGAGATCATATGACCACCTAACATACCCTTTTGTTCCTTGGCTTCACCTAGTAATCCTGTCCACAAAAATTATGAACAGGATCGGTGACAAAGGGCAGCCCTGGGAGAGTCCCACTCTTACTGGGAATGAGTTTGACTGGTTGTTGGCAATACAAACCAGGCTCTTGCAATGGTCGTATAGAGACCGGATTGCTCATAGCAATTAGCCTGATACTGCATTCTCCTGAAGCGCCCTTGACAAGAAACCACAAGGGACATGGTCAAATGTCTTCTCCAAGTCCACAAAACACATGTAGACTGGTTGGGCAAACTCCCATGAGCCCTCGAGGATCCTCGGGAAGGTAAAGAGCTGGTCCGATGTTCTACCTCTCTGACAGGTTCCTCTGCCAAAGTGTGGGTATGCCGTCCCAGCACACCCTCACTATTCGTCTGGGTCTGCCGGGGTGGAATGACGCCCTCCCCTGTGATTGGATTCAACTCGCCACCAGGTAGTGGTCACTTGACAGCTCTGTACCTTATGCTTGAACAAACTTTGATTAGCATAGAAGTTTAATAACTGAACATCACTTGGGTTAAGACCAGGAAGGCCGTTCCTCCCAATCATATCCCTCCAGGTTTCACTGTCATTGCCCATGGCCATGTTGAAGTCCCCAAGTAGGAAAATGTACTCTCCAAGAGAGTTTTTAGATCTGTTATTGTAAATGCATACAGTATGTCTATGGAGATTTTAAAAAATGAGATGGGTAATGAAACTTTACCTAATATTTAACTTTTGAGTAAAAGCTGCACTAAAGTAAACTCTGTGCTTGATGGTTTGGGGGAAGCAAAATACACTAGATTTTTTGTTAAATTCAATTACTCGTACGGTTATCAAGCTGTCAGCAATATTTGGCAAATTTTGAAACAATTTGAACAATGAAATTGTGGGCATGCATGCACACAATATGCCCTTTAGCTTGGATCAAGGCTTCTTCTTCTTCTTCTTCTTTCAGCTGCTTCCTTTAGGGGTCACTACAGCGGGTTTTCTGCCTCCATCTCACCCTATCCCTTGCATCCTCTCTTCTCACACCAACCCTCTGTCTACCTTCACTACATTCATGAACCTCCTCTGTGGTCTTCCTCTTTTTCTTATACCTGGCAGCTCCATCTTTAACATCTTTTGTCCAATATAACCACCATCTCAACTTTGTCTCCCTGGCTTTATCTCCAAATTGCTCAGCCTGAGTTGTTCAGTGGAAGCACCCATTTCTAATCCTGTCCATCCTAGTCACACCCATTGAAAATCTCAGCATCTTCAACTCTGCTCCGTCTTCTGTCTCTTTGTCAGTGCCACTGTCTCCAAACCATATATCATAGTGGATCTCACTACCATCTTGTAAACCTTTCCTTTCACTCTTGCTGCTATCCTTCTGTCACAGAGAACCCCTGGCACTCAACTTCACCCACTCCACCCTGCCTGCACTCTGTTTACCTCTCTTGTGCACTGTGGATCTAACCTTCTTATAGCTTTTCAAAGACTCAGAGTCCATGAATATAACAGCACGAATTTGCTTTGAGTTCAAAATATAGTACAAGTCCACTAAATATGGCTGTAAAAGAAGTAGCAGAACTGATATTTATGATACAAAATTAAAGACTGACAGCTCTAAATCACACAACGCTGAAAGACCAGGTATAAAACAGTCAATGTTATTATCAATTATCAAAATATCTGCCAGTTTTAATTTCTACTAAACCAGCCCAGTCTTTATTGTTTTAAACCTAATACACTTTTTGTTCTGGATGAAACATAACTGGACCTATTTTCTCTGCCCAACGTTACGTCCACTTAATTAAAAAAATAATCCCTGTGACGCACAAGACACCAACTCTGTGGTTCCATTACGCAGAGAAGTTGTGAAATACAACCCATGTGTCCCTGAGGGCTCTGATGACCCAAGTAAAAACCCGGTTATCAGGGGATATATTTATGTCCTACTGTTGTGTATGGTTGGGTTGCCTTGCGTCAGAAAATCAGAGCTGGAACTATCAAATGAAAAAATGACCCCGCTAATATATTTTGGAGTTTTGCCATGCCATAGAGAATATGTATGTACTAGCTCCCTGTTCATAGTTCAAAAGAAGGAATGTACTGGCCAGCTCAACAGCACCAAAAGGCCTGGAAGACCACAGAAGACAACTAAAGTGGATGATAGCAGAATTCTTTACTTTAAAACTCCTGCACACCATCTAGCCATATGAAGAAGTTGCAAGGAGGTAGGTTTATGCCTGTAATCAAGACACGCATTCATGAATGTGAATACAACAGAGTTTACAATTAGTGGTTATGCTCAAAAACAGTCAGGCCAGACTTTGCTGGTAAACATCTAAAAGAGCCTGCCAAGTTCTGGAGAAAAAATCTTTTGACAAGTGAAACCAAGAGTAATTTGTGCCAGAATGATGGGAAAAAAAGATGCAGAAGGAACGGAACAGCTCATAATTCAAAAAATACCACATCATCTGTCAAACATGGTGTAGGCAATGTTATGGCACTGGCATGTATGCTTTCCCTCTCTAAAAAGATATACTGTATATATATATATATATATATATATATATATATATATATACACAGTATATGAACACAATGACACCTTTACCTGGATAAAGGATCATCGAATTCTTTTGTCAAACCCCTTGAATTACTGCTGCACTTCAATGACATTTTGATTATTTGATTTAAAATCCACTGCGCTTTACAGAGGCAAAATTACAAAAAAAGAAAGTGTCATGGTGTCAAAATGTATGAACCCCAGAAGTATCACACCCAATTCTCATATAATATATTCCCCCATTTGGTGCTTTGATGATAGTGGTGAAACTTCTGTCCAACATGTTGGTCCTAAAGGTGTTCAACTGGGTTGAAATTTTTTTCATAAATAAAAAAAGGAAACTTGAAGAACTGACACATGCTGTATAGGGTCCAGTGCTCTTAAATAGCATATGTTAACTCTTTAAAAAACAAACAAACAAACAAACAAACAATACAATTTGAAAATAATCTGGGATATTTTATAAATCAACAAGAACTGTTAGTGACAAAAAGATTCCTCTTTTAGTTACAGCTTTTTTGGTTTCAAGGATAGGCATGCACCCCCTTCCTCTCATTTCTTGTATTGTTATGTCTGAATGTCTGAGATGTGCTGAACCTCATGTCTTGGCAGGTGTGGTGACTGTATTATACAGGCTTATGAAGGGCAGATCCAGGCCATCCCCTGCTTTGGCTGGCAATTTGCATTTTTATTGCCATTGTCACATCCTCAGTTAATACACCATTGACTCCCAGTGCCACCCCTGGACCTAACAGTATCACCTTTCTATCTCACCTGAAATGAGAGTGCCTGCGGGCCTCTGGATCTTCATCGACCGAAGCTCAGGTACCAGTCGACCTGGCATTCTGAGACGGAAATGGAGTGTCCTCTCATGTTAATGTGGACTTTCCATTAGGAAAGATGATTGATTTGTGCTGTGCTGTTGCTGTGAATAGGCAATAGACCAGCACAATAAAAGACTGAGATGGAGCTTTGTGTGCAGGTGAGGCCATATGTGAACTAGAGTGTGACTGAATCTGGGTGCTGAAGATGGAGGGAGAGGAGAGGGGTCTGGAGACAGAGATGACCAGAGAAATGAGAGATGTAATAGAAAGTTGAATGTGGGAGGGTGAAGGTGACGAGGTGAAAAGGAGCAAAAGAGCAGTTGGGAGTTTAGAGGTGTGAAGGGATGGGGTAGATGTCAAAGGTGTGAAAGCTCTCAACTGCATTCATTTCAGACTGGATGACAAAAGAAAGCAGAAAAGAGTGAAAGGTATTTAAGACAGTTTTCTTACAAATTATTATTTTTAGGTTCCTTTTTGTGAGATAGTTAGATGAATAACAAACCAATCCGTTTCAAATTCACAAACCTATAATGCAGAGATGGGGTGTTCATTATCATCTTGTACATGCACTGAGAGGGAGAATGAGTTCAGCTGGATTAAAACAGGCTTTGGTCACTGTCCAGTTAACCAAGCAAATGTTTTCGATTTTCTTTTACTGTGAGTTGAGTGGGATTCAGCAACTTTCCCAGGACATCTGCTCCCAACGCCCACGTTCACATCTTCATCCAATAGAAGTGCTTCATTCACCCTTAAGACCAGAGGGTGCTCTGCAGTGATTGGTTGCCTGGGCCAGGGCCCAGAAAGGGAAGGCTGAGCCCTGAGAATTTTCCGAAACATTTTCTTCGCTGTCTTGGCTTTTGCCAACATCTGTTTCTAATCAACTTTAGTGAAAAGACCGCTTTTCTTTCTCCCTGCTGTCTGGGTTACACACACATGGACATATATACACAGACACATACACATACACACTGACATTGGCCATTCCTACTTGTTAACTTACATGATTTTTTGTTTTTGTTTTAAGCAACATTGAAAATACGTCTTAAGTTTTTTTTTACTGTATTTATATATATATATATATATATATATATATATATATATATATATAGTTTCTTTATGCAGATAATTTGATGTTGACATTGACTACAAACAGTGATACATAATTATTCAGTTCAAGAAACAGATCTAACTGAGTTGAATGGGAGTAAAAAAGGGAAGAAATTGGTAAAGACAAAAAATCTCAAAAACACAAACTTAAACAAACATTCAATGTCCTTGTAACTGCTTTCTTAAGCATATTACTCCATCATTTTCATGAGAAACAACACTAAAGTTCAGCTTCCTTGGCCACAAGTGTCAGATTTTGCCACTGCTTCTTACTTTCTTTCTGTGATTCACAGCTCAGCCCTCCTGTGTGGCCATTACTGCTACTCATGTTGCATGACTTTCAACTACAAGTCAACAAACTTCAGAAAACCCTGCTTATTATAGCAGGTACTTTCCACAGATATTCAGAAATAAGCATAGTGATTCACTGTAGCCAGAAAGAAATACACAATGTAAGCACCAGTTCTTTCAGTTCTTAGCAAAAGCTTTCTAATAGCAAGGCTGCCTGTGTTGTTTCTGCCAGCAAAGTGCTTAATAGGCTTTGGCCCCCACGGCTAAACAATCATGGGAAAAATAACTTGGAAGTTATAAGGCTGGTCAAGTGAAATGTAGGAGTTATTACTCTCAGTTTTGTGCAGCAGCTGGACCAAACTGTAGAGGCTAGCCCTCTACTAATCTAAATTTTTTACACAGATTGCAAAAATAAATGCATTACCGCTTAAGAAATATGAGAAAACAGGGAATGAAATATAATCTGAATGGCCATAAATGTTGCTATAATTACTTGTTAACACTATTAAAAATTACACTGCAAACCCGTTGTTAATACAACAAATTTGGCCTTTAGAGTTGATACAGACACAGCTAGTGTCTGCCTGATTTTTAGCTTCCTCCCATTGACCCTTGACCCTAAAAGCTATTGACTTTGTGGTCCTGCTCCTGCTGGGCACAGCCTGATTTACAGCGTAGTAGTGCTGCTTGGTCTCCAAACGTAATCCTGGGTCAGACTGCGTTACTAAATCTAAAGTGTGCCAGGTCAGGAGAAAGCTTCTTTTTTTGTTGTAGTTTTTTCAATCTTTTCCAAAAATTTATTTTTTATTGTATGATATAATTAGGTAGTTTCATATTTTGAGAGCGAGAACCTTATGTTACTGTTACAACATTTAAATACGATGTCTGCACAAATACATGACATTGTATTATCTGTATGTTTTTCTGCTGGATTAAAAACTCATAACATACGTAACAATGAATGTATTTTACACCAAGCATGCTAAAATATCTGGTGTAAAATACACTCATGTAATAAATATGAGTGTAAATAAAACATTCAAATGAAACTATTTCTTGTGAGGGGTGGTGTGAGTATATAGGTTTTATAATCAACAGCAAAATTAATAAATATATGTGTAATTGGGCATTACAGTACAGCTGAGGAGAAGAAATGCCAATCAAAGGTAGTAAGTGTTGTGGAAAAGGAGAATTCATATCTCTGCTAACTTCTGGTTCTACAGGAGAGTATAATCATACAATTACAAATCCTTATTTTTTCCACACACAGCCTTTATATCAGTGTCAATCTTCCTCAATCTGCATTACAAAAACCACCACCAATTATCTTTGCCCATACCAGGCATTTTGCAGATGAGTGCAGAAAGAAGATGATACAGAAGAATAGATAAAAAATAAATGGCTAAGGGCAGTGGTAAGCTGAGGAACAGTGAAGGGAAAGAAGCACACTCTGGATTCAATATAAACCAGGGAAGCAAGACCAGGAGCATCGGAGGTTGATTCAAGCTGTTCTACCATGGTGTAGATTGGAGGAGAAATGGAGGAGGCGTAATCTCGAAGGAAGAGTATGTAAAGAATGGAGGTGAAGAGAGTGTCATACTGTATAATGCATTTGAAGCTGGAAATTAAACGTGTGTTGCTGAATGTTAGTAATGCATATGCCCCACAAGTTGGATGTCAGTTAGAAGAGAAAGGGGAATTCTGGAGTAAGTTGGATGAAGTGGTAGAGAGTATTTCCACAGGAGAGAGAGCTGTGATTAGAGTAGACTTCAACGGACATGTAGGTGTAGGGAACAGAGGGAATAAGGGAATGTTGGGTAGGTATGGTGTTCAGGAGCGGAATGTGGAGGGACAGATGGTAGTGAATTTAGCAAAAAGTATGGAAATAGCTGTGGTGAACACGTATTTCAAGAAGAGGGAGGAACCCAGAGTGACCTACAAGAGTGGAGGAAGGTGCACACAGGTGGACTATATCTTACTGTATATAGAAGGTGCAACCTGAAAGAGGTACGAGACTGCAAGGTGCAGTCAGGGAAGAATGCAGCTAGACAGCATCGGGTGGTGGTTTGCAAGATGACTTTGGAAAGCAAGAAGAGAAAGTGAGTGAAGGTAGAGCCAAGGATTAAATGGTGGAAGTTGAGGAAGGAAGAATGTTGTGCAGATTTCAAGGAGGAGTTGAGACAGGCTCTGGGTGGTAGCAAAAAGTTACCAGATGGCTTGGAAAGTGCAGTTGAGATAGACAGGGAAACAGCCAAGAAGTTATTTGGTGTGTCCTCTGGACAAAGGAAAGAAGACAAGGAGACTTGGTGGTGGAATGAGGAAGTACAGGAAAGTATTCAAAGGAAGAGGCTGGCAAAGAAAAAGTGGGATAGTCAGGGAGATGAAGAAAGTCAATATGAGTACTGGGAGGCTAGGCACACAGCAAAGAGAGAAGTGGCAAAGGCAAAGGAAAAGGCTTATAGTGAGTTGTATGAGAGGCTGGACATCGAGAATGGAGATGTCTAGGAGAGAGTGAGCAGTGGACTTTTTAACCAGATTATTTAACACAATCTTGGAGAATGAGAGAATGTCTAAGGAACTGAGAAGAAGTGTACTGATACTGATCTTCAAGAATAAGGGTGATGTGCAGAGCTGCAGTAACTAGAGAGGGATCAAGTTGATCAACCATACCATGAAGATATGAGAGAGAGTTGTTGAAGCTAGGTTAAGAAGAGAGGTGACGATCAGCAAGCAGCAGTGCTGAGAAACACCAGATGCAATGTTTGCTTTGAGAGTGTTGATGGAGAAGTATAGAGAAGGTCAGAAGGAGTTGCACTGTCTTTGTAGAGCTTGAGAATGCGTATTATAGGGTGCCAAGAGAGGAACTGTGGAATTGTACGAGGAAGTGAGGAGTGGCAGAGAAGTATGTGAAGGTGGTGCAGGACACGTATAAGGACAGTGAGACAGTGGTGAGGTGTGCAGTAGGAGTGACAGATGGGTTCAAGGTGAGGGTGGGATTACATCAGGGATCAGCTCTGAGCCCCTTCTTGTTTGCAATGGTGATGGACAGACTGACAGATGAGGTCAAGCAGGGGACTCTGTGGACTATGATGTTTGCAGATGACATTGTGATCTGCAGTGGAAGTAGGGAGGAGGTGCAAGAGAGCCTGGAGAGGTGGAAGTATGCACTGGAGGGAAGAGGAATGAAAGTCAGTAGAATCAAGACAGAGTACGTGTGTGAATGAGAGGGAGGCAGGTGGAACGGTGAAGATGCAAGGAGTAGAGGTGGCGAAGGTGGATGAGTTTAAATACTTGGGATCAATCATCCAAAGCAACGGACAGAGCACAAGAGAGGTGAAGAAGAGAGTTCAGGCAGGGTGGAGTGGGTGGAGACGAGTGTCAGGGGTGCTTTGTGACAGAAGGATAGCAGCAAGAGTGAAAGGGAAGGTTTACAAAATGGTAGTGAGGCCTGCCATGATGTATGGTCTGCAAACAATGACAGACAAAGAGACAGAAGGTGAAACTGGAAATGGCAGAATTGAAAATGTTGAGATTTTTGAGGATAGTGACTGAGATGGACAGGATTAGGAATGAGTACATCAGAGGGACAGCTCATGTTGAGAAGTTTGGAGACAAAGTCAGAGAGGCAAGGCTGAGATGGTTTGGACATGTTCAGAGGAGGGATAGTGGATATGTTGGAGCTGCCAGGCAGGAGGAGAAGAGGACGACCACAGAGAAGGTTCATGAATTTAGTTAAAGAGGACATGCAGAGGGTTGGTGTGAGGGACGAGGATGCACGGGATAGGGTACAATGGAAGTAGATGATCCGCTGTTGTGACCCCTAACAGGAGCAGCCAAAAGAAGAAGAAGATACAGCTGGCAGACCTCTTTTTAAACAATGGGTTTCTTGTAAGCTTCACAAATAACTGATAAAATTGAGAAAAATAACTTTGAAAACTACTTTCCATTTGTTTCACTCAGTTATTAGAAGATTCCCCATTTCTTCTCATTTAGGATAGTTTTTACCATATTTCATTCCACATTTGCATAGCTTGTGACTTTGTGGGGAGTTGTAATTTTTCTCATGACATGTTCTGAAATCCACGATGACAGTCATGACAGCACACATTCTAAAATACTACTATTTTGAAATATCTTTTGTTTTAATTATAGTCTTTTGGGGTACACACCTGCCATCAATTAGAGTGACTCTGATTAACCCCATATAAAGTTCAGCTGCCCTAGCAGCATTGTCCTAACAATTACTCAGTTGCATCCTACAGCAAAATCCACGGTTCGCAAAGAGCTGACAAAGCATTAAAGGGATCTTAATATTCAAAGGTATCATTCAGGAGAAAGATATTTAAAAAAATCCCACATTAAATATAGCACGGAACACAGTGAAAAGAGTCATTGAGATGTGGAGAAAATGTAAAACCACAGTGACTTTACCGAGAACTAGGCAGTCCCCCAAAACTGATGAATAGACAAAATGAAAAGTAGCCAGGGAGGCTTGCCAAGAGACCTACATCACCACTGAAGGAGCTGCAGAAATTTCTAGCAAGTACTGGTTATCCATATGTCTGACTGTGGGGTAGGGTTGCAAAACAGAAGCCTTATCTTACAAAGAAAAACATCCAGTCATCGCTAAATTTTGCAAAGATAAAGAAAAAGAAAAAAAATGCACACCAGGTCTCCCAAATGCATGTGCAAAAATTTGTTATTGCCAGACGAAAGCAACGTTGAATTTTTTGGGCACAATTCCAAAAGGTATTTTTGGTGCAAAAATAAAACTATGAGTCACCAGAAGAACAGTGAAGCCTGGTGGCATCATGTTTTGGGGTTGTTTTTGTTCAGCTGGAACTGGGACTTTAGTCAAGGTAAAGGGACTTATGAACAGGTCCAAATATTGGTCAGTTTTTGCCCAAAACCTTCAGATGTCTGCTAAAAGAGGAATTGTAATTTTCAGCACGACAATGATCCAAATCAAAAAATGTCAACTCAGGGTGCTGCTCTTTGTAGCTTGCCCAGTTGGGTAGGAGACCCATGTATTTTAGGTTGTGGTTCTCCTCAAGAGGCCTGGGCTCAAGTCTGCCCACAGGCCATTTTCCTGCATGTCCTTTACCCTCTCTCTCCCAGTTTCCTGTCACTCTATACTGTCTTATCTAAAGGCCAAAAATAAATATTTTTCAAAAAAAAAAATGGCTTCCCCAGAAGAAAATGAAATTTTTGGAACGGCCCAGCCAAAACCCAGACCTAAATCCCATTTAAAAATCTGTGGGGTGACAAATAGAGGGCTGTGGATAAGAGATGTGCTTGCAATTTGACAGATTTGGAGCACTTTTGTGAGGCAAAGTGGGCAAATATTGTCAAATCAACACATGCCATGTTGATAGACTCCAACCCAAAAAGACTGAATGCTGTAATTAAAGCAAAAGGTGATTCAACAGTGTAGTTATGCAACCAATTCATTGTACTTTTTAAAATTATTTTTAATATTCTTCCCACAAACAAATTTGTTTTCTTTTTCATTTGAATTGTACAGGTTATAGATCACAGTAAAGGAAGAAGAAGTTTCGAAATGATTTATTGTTTTTTAATATCAGAAAAACCTGGTATTTTAACAGGGTTGTGTTCACTTTCTATATCCACTGTTTGTTCACCATGCTTTATTTGGGTTTTGCCATTTCATCTCTCTTTTGTCATCTCGTGCACCTTGGACATCCTTGTACTGGGGCCATTTTTTGAAGATCGTACAGCATTACACATTCACCAAAGTGGTCACACAGTAAAAGGACTAAAATGGATCTAGCATTTCTTGCTCTGTTTCTGTTGCATTAAATTTCTTAGAGTTCCAGCTGAAAACGTTTGATAACATCAACATTTGATCACTCCCTTAATGATGGTTTTAATGAGGGCCTCATATAGTTCAGGGCTTTTCTTTCTGATTTTTGGGATATTATTTTTAGATGGAAATGTCAAACAATAGCTAAAGCCTTAAATGGGTTAAGTTGCCAGGTGATTATAAAGAATTATCAATTTTGTTATTTTCCAGTTTCACTGCAGCCTATCTCTGAAACTAGTCTAGCCTACAACCCTCATCCCATGTACACAAAAGTGATTATATATCAGCACAAATTTTGTTTGTACAAAAATCCCAAACACATTGTAAATACCTTATGATTGACTTTATTAAAGACCTTTATGATTTGCAAGACATCATTTATGTGTGATCATGTAAAATATTTGTGATTTGCTTTTACTTATGTGTGATTATGTATAGATATATATACTTCCTTTGTCATTTCTTAGTTTCATGTACAAATACAGGTATTTGCTGTGCTTACTACCTGTGCTGTAAAAGCTGGCAATCAAAATTTCATGCCTGCATGACTGATAAAGGCTTATCTTGTCTTATCTTATCTTATCTTATCATAAACACCTTACTGAAGTAGTCTGTCAGTTTAGAAAGTTCCAAAAGTTTCACCAAGAGTTATTATTTTGTAAATTTTCACATGCTGCAATGGTGTTGGAGATTGTTGTATTTGCTTAGTAAATTTTGTAAATCATCCTAATCTTTCATAACCACATCGTGTTGTTCGGCAAATTTTTTCCCTCAGTTAAGTGTCACGAATGTTCATGAAGCAGGTGCATGGCAGGCATGACATCTCACCTCAGAAAGTCATAAATTCACATGTAATATGTGAATTTGTGACATTACTTTGTCTGTTTCTTGAACAATT
Source organism: Etroplus canarensis (assembly GCA_015106775.1). Classification (NCBI taxonomy): domain Eukaryota; kingdom Metazoa; phylum Chordata; class Actinopteri; order Cichliformes; family Cichlidae; genus Etroplus; species Etroplus canarensis. Next base: position 25,961 of record VUQH01018875.1, on the reverse strand, counting down.
TTGCATCATTACTGTTTCTTATCTATTTTATAAAAAATTTGCTCTAGAGGCCACTCTACAATGAATTATTATGAATTTAATATTGTGTTTTGATTGTAAACACTTTAGTCTACATGAGATTAGGGCTTAACTCTCTGTTTCACTCACTTCTTCTGACACAGGTCATAGAACAACCCCCCAAAACAAAAAAAGAAAGAAAAAAATAAAAAATACCAAAATTTAGCTGTAAAGAAGAGAAGGCTGTCTGTCTGTCCGTCTGTCGTCTACTGCTTTTCCGGGGATCTGGGTCGCAGAGGCAGCAGTTCAAGCAGAGAAGCCCAGATTTTTCTCTCCCCAGCCACGTCCTCCAGTTCTTCAAGGGGGACACCAAGGCATACCCAGGCCAGCTGGGAGACATAGTCTCTCCAGCGTGTCCTGGGTCTTCCTCGGGGTCTCCTC
>VUQH01018844.1:7032-24152 GCA_015106775.1 Etroplus canarensis | reverse complement strand
TATCATGAAGAAAGAACATTATGTGCAAATATTGAAGCAACATCTCAAAGCCATCAGCCAGGAAGTTGAAGCTTGAGCACAAATGGGTCTTTCAACGACAATGACCCTAAGCATACTGCTAAAACAGTGACAAAGTGGCTTAAGGACAACAAAGTCAGTGTTTTGGAGTGGCCATCACAAAGCCCTGATCTCAATCCCATAGAAAATTTGTGGTCAGAATTGAAAAGGCGTGTGAGCAAGGCGGCCTACAAACCTGACTCAGCTACACCAGCTCTGTCAGGAGGAATGGACCAGAAATCCAGCAAACTATTGTGAGAAGCTTGTGGAAGGACAGTCAACACTTGACCCAAGTCATACAGTTTAAAGGCAACGCTACCAAATACTAAGGAAATGTATGGAAACTTCTGACTTCAAAGAAAGTAATAAAAATCTCTCTAAAAAATTCTCTCTCATTATTGTGGCATTTAGGAAATAGAAATAATTTTGGCAAACCTAACTGACCTAAAACAGGAGAAGTTTAGTCTGATTTAATTTCAGACAGTGAGGGAAAAAATGTGTGTCTTTTTACAGTGTGTGTAAACTTCTGGTTTCAACTGTATTTTGGCTCTTCAGAGCCAAATTTGTGTAACTTTAGAGTTTAGTGTACAGGAAATGATGACAAAAGTATTGGGCCACCTGTGCAAATTTTGCCCATTCATCTAGAAGAGCATTTGTGAGGTCAGACAGTGATGTTGGACGAGAGGAGAGAGCCCTGGCTTGCAATCTCTGCTCAGTGGGGTTCAGGGCAGGGCTCTGTGCGGGCCAGCCACGTTCTTCCACACCAAATGCAACCCTCATCCAACCATGCCTTTATGGACTGGCTTTGTGCACTGGGGCACCAAGCGAGAATCTGTTTTGTTCTGCTGAAACCGAACAGCTCCTTCCCCAAACTGTTCCCACAAAGTTGGAGGCATAGAACTGTCCAAAATGTCTCAATAAACAGAAGATTTCCCTTCAATGGAACTAAGGGGTCCAGGCCAACCCCATGAAAACAATCTGAAAGCAGTACCCCTCCTCCACCAGACTTTAAGATAAGGACCTTGCAGTCAGGCAGATAAAGTTCTCCTGGCATTTGTCAGTCTGAGCTGTCCGTCAGACTGCCTGATTGAGAAGCGTCCACAGAACAATGCTTTGCCATGTCGTCAGATACTTGGCTTGGTTATGTAATGCCTGCATGCAGCTGTTCAGCCATAGGAACCCATGCCATGAAGCTGCCATACAGTTTTTTTTGTGCTGATGTTCATGTCAGGGAAGGTTTGGAATTCTTCTTCTCTGCAATTCTTGAGTCAGCAGGTTGTTGCGACTTTATGCACTGTGCACCTCAGCACTCAGCAACCCTGCTCTATAATGTTATATGGTGTGCCACTTCATGATGTAGATGCTGTGATTCCTAAATGCAGCCACTTTGAATACTACCAGCTGATTGTAGAGTCAATAGTGGAATATCTAGGAGGGAAGAAATTTCACAAACTGACTTGTTACAATAGTGTCATCCTATTACAGTACCACACTCCTTGCACTCTAAAACACCTGTTACTTCATCTTCCAAGTCATCTGTTTCTTTGGCAAAACATTCTTTTATCAAAAGAACTTCCAACAAGTCCTCAAGCTGATCATGATCTCTTGCTGCTTTTCCAAATTCATCGCCAATTTTACTTTGTACCTTTTTGTCATATAAGAGCAGATTGAAGATCACTTTTCTTCTCAGTCACTGTCATCTGTCACTGTTTCCTCTCTTCTTAATTGTTTCCAGCTGACATAATGTCTTCCCTTCGTTTCCTGTGTTTTGACACCAAATTTTGTGATCAGGTTTTTCAGTGCAGGATCGCAGCATGTGCTCTAAGTCTACATTGAGCAGCACAGCAGTGCTTCAGAGACTGTCATTCAGAAGACTGCATCAACTCAGTCCCGACCAAATACTACTGCAGCTCATTGCAGTGGTTAGAGCTTCCTGTTTGAAAGACAGATGATTAACGGCGTCAGCTGCCTGAGGAAATCCTGCAGCCTCTGATCCAACTGTGGCTGATGATTCACGCTGCCTGCAGTGCTAGATCTCCTCCCACAGAGGGAGACATCGGCCCAGTTTGTGAGTCTGCAGGGGCAAATTAAAAACTGTAAACTCTGTCCAGGCGGGATTAAGATTACCAGGAGGGTGTAGACAATTTGATATATTCTGTGGTTCTCAACAGGTTTTTAAACTCGACCAAAAGACTGGGATCTGGGGTCTGTTTTATAAAAGAACTTCCAGATTAAAAGCAGACATGAGCGCAAAAGCCAAAAATGGTGTGGACAAAAACGTAAGATTTATAAAATGTGCTTGTGCATTCCTGCACACAGTACCACCAGGATAAGCCCTGTATCCCACCCTCTAAAGGACCACATTCAACCATAAATGGTCAATGCAACCTGATTAATGTTGCTGCATAGACATGAGGCCACTGAGCACCAATTCCACATCATTACACACAGGTGTCACCCTAGTATTATTGTGATAAACAGCGGTATCCCCCCACCCTGAGATAGCTTTTTTAAAATGGTGAACTTGGCCCTCATTGTGACTGGGACTCATAATGAGGACATGCAGTGCAATGATGTGTGAGAGCTGCCACTGGCTTCATTTCCAGACTGAGTTTACACAGTCCGTACGTGCAGGTGGTGATGATGCGGCAGGTGAGTCTGGCCAGTCTCCAGTGCACGCTGCGCCCAACCGTAGTCATGTTCACCACAACGATTTCAGTCACAGAAACTAAATGTTTGGTCATTTCTGCACACTGCTGGGAAAATCTGAAAACGGCTGACATCCTGCTCTGAAATTCTTTGATGCTTCTCGATGTTTTCTCGGATTTTAACCAACGATGTTGATTTCATCAGTTGACCTTGTTAACTTGGGGTGAAAAGTACTTGGTGTATTCATGCATATCAGGCTGGCAGACTTTTCTAAATCCTGCCACATCCTTCCATCATCCTGCATTTCAGCTGCTGAGAGCTACTGACTGTCTGCAGCACTCAGCCCGGCCTCTCCTCTGTACTCCAGGGGTGGAGATGTGATGGAGAGATGGTGGAACAGAATTTTAATTTGAGATTTGGTCTCATGGCTCGCTGGCACAAATAACCCTGCTGATTTGAATGTTTGTTAGAAAGTGGATCTATAGGGTGAGTACCTCCCACCTGACTCCATAAGAATCACTTGTACTAATGTTCAGGAACAAGAGCTTTGGTAACTATAGAGGTATAAAGCTGATCAGCCATACTGTGAAGAGCTTGGAAAGAGTTGCTGAAGCTAAGTTAAGAAGAGAGGTGACAGTCAGCGAGCTGCAGAATGGCTTTTTGCTGAGAGAGTACTAAAGATGCAACATTTGCTTTGAGAGTGCTGATGAAGAAGGCATTACTGTAGCATGTTTTTTTTTCAATGGCAGGATAAACCGGAGTGCCTAGAGAAAACCTGCGCAAGCACGGGGAGAACATGCAAACTCCACACCTTGCCTGGGTTTTGAACCCAGGACACTCTTGCTGTGAGGCAAAAATGCTAACCACTGAGCCACCGTGCTGCCCTAACCCTAGATGAGGTCAGGCAGGAGTCTCCTTGGATTACAGTGTTTACAGGCAACATCACAGTACATCAAGAGAACCTAAAGATGTGGAGGTATGCACTGGAGAGAAGAGGAATGAAAGCTAGGAGAGGCAAGACAGAGTACATGTGTGTACATGAGAGGGAGCCAGGTGGAATGGTAGAGGTAGTGAAGGTGGATTAAACACCTGCGTTTAACCATCCAAAGCAACGGACAGTGCATGAGAGATGAATAAGAGTGCTGGCAGGGTGGAGTAGGTGGAGACGAGAGCGTGCAATGCTTAGAGAAATCACAAAAAAATAAACAGGAGCTACATGTCAGACTCTACAGGCCTTAGTTAGCATGTTCAATGTCAAAGTTCATGACAGTACAGTTAGAAAAGCCCGAACAAGTATAGCTTATTTGGAAGGGTTGCCAGGAGAAAAGTGTCTTCTCTCTAAATAGGACATGGCAGCACAGCTTAGGTTGGCAAAGTTGCGTCTGAACAAAACACAAGACTTCCGGAAAAATGTCCTTTTGAACAGACGAGACCAAAGTGGAAATGTTTTGACATGATGCACAGTACATTTGGCGTAAACCAAACACAGCAAATCGGCTCAAACACCTCATACCAACTGTCAGGCACAGTGGTAGAGGGGTGAAGATTCAGGCTTGTTTTGCAGCCACAGGACCTGGGCACCCTGCAGTCACTGAGGTGACCATGAACTCCTCTGCACACCAAAGCATTCTAGAGTCAAATATGAGGCCGTCTGTCCAACACCTAAAACTTGGCCCAAATTGAGGACAGTGATGCCAAGCACAGCAGCAAATCTACAGCAGAATGGCTGCAAAAAAAAAAAAAATTCAAAGTACCACAGATTCTTTATCAGTTCCAGCTTTTGTGTAGAAAGTGCCATATGCCTTTTGTCAGGCCCATAACCATTCAAATGGAGAAACCAAAACGGAAAGCAAAAATATCCCACAAACCTCCATTAACCAGCCTGTGCATTAAAAAAGTTTAAAATTTGCATGAGGAACATCTGTTTTTAATGTTTCTTCAGTGTCAGAGGATTCCAGTCTAACACAAACAGGCAATTTAGCTTTATAGTTACACTGATTTGACACAAAGTTGAACATGCACGCTTAAAGGTGGACCTTCGGCTGCTCCCTTACATTCTCCCCAAAGGGTCACTTCTCTCTCTCCCATAGTCCGTGTCTCTCTTTGCTCTCCTTTCTCTCTTCTCTGTCCCCTCACCCCCAACCGGATGAGGCAGATGGCTGCCTCTCCCTGAGCCTGGTTCTGCCGGAGGTTTCTTCCTGTTGAAAGGGAGTTCTTCCTTCCCACAGTCGCCAAGTGCTTGCTCATATGGGATCATCGGATTGTTGGGGTTTTCTCTCTAACACTGTGGGATCTTTATCTTGCAGTGTAAAGCGCCTTAAGCCAGCTTTTGTTGTGAATTGGCGCTATATAAATAAAATTGAATTAAAAAAAGAGAAGGGAAGTACTTGCATTTGCTCCCAGTTATACTACATTGATCCTCATGCCAGGATAAATCACCGAGGGTAAAAAAATACCTCTGAACTGACATCAGACCCAATAAACTTGAGTGCACTCACATCATCAGTGCAGCGGTTACCAAATTCTAAACAGTCGTTTTTTTTTTAAGTTTCCACCTCTTCTGCCTTGAGGCCTGGAAGGAAAGCAGCAGCGCATCAACTACAAAGGCAAACCCAGTAACTGCTTATTACTACTACTGCTGCTAAGAAATGAAACTCAAGAAAGAGAATGTTTGTTTGACTTCCAACCCTCAGGATAATGAAACAATTTAATGGTTAGGAAGACGACATGTCACCGCTGCTTCCACTGTCTGACCTCGTTCGATCACTGTTACAGGACCTCACAGAAATGAAGAGCTGTGTCAGTTCACCACGGTGCGACCTCCTCTGACGTGGGGGTTGACGTGGATTTGCGTCGGCCGTGGAGCTGCTCAGAGGCTCGTGATGGATTGTAATCAAATCTAAAGATGTGCTGATGAAGTCTGCCTGGGTGAAGGAGGGTAGAAGCTAATGGGTCTGAATTGCGTGCCGCGTGAAAGCCTCGGGAAGGATGTTTTGTGTTTGATAGCCGTGATTCATGCATTAGCAGCCTCGGCGTCCATATCCAGCGGTAATTGTTTGAAAAACGATCCTGCCTTTAATCCACTCTCAAGGCGATCCATGGTGCTTGCATGCCATAAGCATTAAACTCAGCTGGATAATAGCAGGGTTTTTTTTTTTTTAATTATGCAGTACACAGCTCTTCCAATAGAGGACTCTCCAGCCTTAAGTGTTTCAGTGAGAGGAGGTAAGCCGGTAAGCCGCCCATTATCGGCAGCTGATCCAAATTATATGTGCTGATGTTTACTGGCCTGTTCCAGCCCTCCCCTCGCCCTGTTTACTTTCCATTAGCGACCAAATTGACACCTTCCATTTTCAGGATCGAAGAGGCACCCAGTTTAAACTGTGTGAGGTCTGCTGAAGACCAGCCACTGAGCAGACCGCTCACTGTGATCTAAGTTACAGATGTAGCAGCATGAGCTGAATCACTCCACTGAAATCAGATTAATAATAGATGAAGGTGTTAGAGCCTGATCGACAAACGCTCTGAAGGCCTGAGATCTGAGACGGGCCTGAATGAAGGAGGCCGATGTGTAAGTCATGGATTCTTCAGACCGCGACTTGTGGCTTTCTCTCATTCACTTTCTTCTGTCCTCATGTGATTTAGCCATATTTAGTTCATTATTCCCCCTCTCTCTCTTTCATTTTTAATCCGTCTTCAGCCTCCTACCCGGTTCACGGTTGGGCGCCGCCCTCTCCCGCCCGCCTGTCTCTGAGTTCGGTGGACGAGACTACAGAGGGAGCGGAGACGACGTCAGGCTCCAGAGCTGGAGACGAGCATCAGTGGATGGTGAGATCAATTCACAGCAGCGGCAGAGATGGAGCTCAGCTTCACATGACATCACTGCGAAAATATTCATCCCGTCAGGCCAACTCCATCCATTATGGAGCACTCAGAGCTGAAAATGGAGGCGCTTCATAAGCAGTTTGACTTGTTGTTAGTGCAAATCGTATTTACAATAAGATTAAACTGATCATAAACACTGCATATGACAAACAGTAAATAGATATTTATCTGAAATCGTCTGATCTTTAACAGAATATCTACAAACTCCATGTCCAGAAAAATTCTGGATATTTTCCAAAATGTAATAAAAAGTAAAATCTGTGAAATGTTAATTCATGTGAACCTTTTTTTTTTTTTTATAACTGACGAAAGTACAAAGAAAAGAGTTCCAATAGTTTTACTGACCAGCTTATTTGCATATTGTAAGATACACAAATGTAGATTTTGATGGCTGCGACACACTCAACAAAAGCTGGGGCAGAGGCACGTTTCCCATTGCGTTCCGTCACCTTTCCTTTTAATAACACGCACCGGAACTGAGGATACTCGTCGTAGTTTTGCAGTTACCGACCACAGTCCTCAGTTCCACAGTGTTTCTGTCCTTCTGAAATGAGCTCAGGGCCCAGAGAGCTCTGATGTGTTTCTGCACAGAGTAAATGTATGGCTTCCTCCTTGCATAATACAGTTTCAGGTTGCATTTCTGAATGCAACTGTTGAGTGACGATGGTTTTCCAGAGTGCTCCCAAGCCCAGGTGGCTATATTTGTCACAGCTCCATGACAGTTTATAAGGGAGTGTAGCCTGAGGGCTCAAAGGTCTCACGCACTCATCAGTGGTTTCTGACCTTGCGCTTTATACACTGAAATGTCTCTGAATTCTTTGAATCTTTTCATAATATTCCGTACTGTAGATGATAAAAAAGCCTAAATTTGCCAAATTTTGGCACGTAGGGGTGAGTCACGAGCCGTCCTTGCTTGCAAAGACTGAGCCTTCGATGGATGCTACTTTTATACCCGATCATCATACCTCACCTGCTCCCAGTTAACCAGCTTACAGCGGAGTCTTCCAAGCTGCTGTTACTTGAATATTCTATGCAGTTATTTTTACTCTGTCCCAGCCTTTTTTGTGTGTATTGCTGCCACCATATTCTACATTTGTGTGTATTTACAAAAGTTGGTCTGAAAATCTTTTCTTGGCACTTTTGTCAGTTTAAATAAAGTTTTATATGAATTAACATCACAGATTTGTGCTTTCATTGCATTTTGGAAAATATTCAAACTTTTCTGGATGTCTGGTTTATATTATGAGTGCGGACAGACAAAATTTTAACTTGACTGGTTGACAGAGGCGTTAAACTGCAGGCAATAATTCCCGGCAACTCTGACGTTTTCCAGGCTGTGTTCTTGTTCTTAGCTTTTTGGGGATTTGTGGAAGGAATGATGGTTTTCCTCTCTTCCCCCTGCTGTTGGCTGCATTCAGGAGGAGTTCAGCCACCCTGTGGAGAGTCTCGCCTTAACTGTGGATGAGGTCATCAACGTGCGGCGAGTACTGGTCAAAGCAGAGATGGAGAAGTTTCTCCAGAGCAAAGAGCTGTACAATAACCTGAAGAAGGGAAAGGTAACAGAGCAGGAGCTCCCTCAGTGCGGTTTGTCCTTGTGCTAGTTCACTGACTGAGCGTGTTTTCTCAGGTTTGCTGCTGCTGCAGAGTGAAATTCCCTCTCTTCTCATGGCCGTCCACCTGCTTACTGTGTAAAAGGTATCAAGGAAGGCTTTCGTTCTCCTGCTGTATCGATGTTTAAATTTTTGCTCCAGGATTATAAGTGAGGAATCTCCCAAAATCACTGCTCACTGCCAAGCAGCAGGGATATAATGGAATCATCAGCCCTGTCATCGCGATGGTGCAAAAACTGTTTGACGCAGGATTTAGAATTTTGGCAGAGTGATAGGCCTTCATGAGATCTGGAACTGATTTGCCAACGTATTGCATTACTTATAATTTTTATTTATTCATATATCTGTGACTGATCATATGTTAAATGTTGACACCATGCCATCACCGCTGCTGCAAATCCTTCATGCCACTTCGATAGCACAAAAAATCTTTTAAAATACACACTCTTAGTACGGGTTTTAACAATGTCTAGAGACGTCCAATATGATAAATGAGAAAGGAGGAAAGCGTGCAGATGCACTGTAATATGAAAAAGTAGTGAAGTCCTTTTTTGCCCATTTGTAACACAGCTGTGTGATGATTTTCTCTCTTTCGCTCAGATCTGTCTGTGGCTCCTGCAGTGCAAAGGTAACTTTAGAGCTCTTCCTTTATTTTCAGAAGTGTGGCTCTCTGCTGATGTGACTGTATATCACTGTGTGTTCAGCCTTTTAGCCTGGCTTTAGAAAGATTCAAGGCTTTTTTTTTTAAACTTGAATTGCTTTAACTTAAATAAAGGTAGCAATAAAATGAGATGTAATAACTGTAAAACAATATCGTAGATGATTTAACCCCTCTCTGTATCACCCTGCTGTGAGGACGCTGGTATCTGTTTGGTTTAAGGTGCTCATTGAGCGTGTTCTGTTCATTTGTGGCTCCGTATTTTTAATTCTTGGGAGTCCAGCTCGGCCTCTCAGTTTAACCTCTGTCCAAAGCCACCCACCTTTTAAGCCACCTTCCTTCTGATCTGACTGGCTGCCCCTCACAAACAGAAAATATGAACAGCAGGTGGCTGGGGCTTCTGTCCTCACAGCCAGAGCTCTGGCTTCTAGCTATTTGGCTGTGTGTGGCTTTTACGTGTCAAATGAGGGAGAAAGAGGCCCAGAAAAGCTGCTGCAGGAAGGGGTTAAAAGGCATATTGTTGCACTTATTAAACGTTATTTCAGCCAGTTGCTATTTCTGTTGACGTCACTTCTTCTGTTGTTCTTCTGCTGGTTTTGATTTGTCGCCTCAGTCCCGGGCCGTGTTGGATGTGTGGTTCTGTGCTCTGTAGGTTTGGATTTTGTGTGATGTGTGTCGTGCTGTGGATCATTTGTGTTTTTAAATGATTGTGGTTAGTTTTTATTGAAATATGTGCGTTTGTCGTTTGTTCCTTTTGTGATTTGTGTCCTTAGTCTTTGTGTGCTTGAATCTCTGTTGTTGTAGAGTCTAGAAACACTTGTGCTATTTGTCTGCTGTGCCTCCCAACACAGTTTCTTTCTGTTCGCCTTCCCTTGTCTGATTCCTCGTGTTTTTGTCTCTTCTGGGTTCCAGATGAAGATTCCCTCCAAGAAGATGGCCCACATTCCCGTGTACACTGTGGGTTTTCACAGCACGCCAAAGAGCCACGGACACAAAAGCCAAGTCTACAAGTGAGTCAGTGTGTGTCAGATAGAACCTGAACCCATTTGTAGTATAGAAGATTAGAAAGCTGACCTCTAATGAGCAGCAGGTGAAAGGTAAAACTATATTTAATCTAAATTACCTTCCTTTCGAAATTCACCTGATCAGTCTCTTTTGGAAGCTGTGCTGTGTGACAACTACTTCTCGGCCCATCAGTGAGGTCCTTAAAATCTGCGTGGAAGGGATATTTGCTATGGCAGAGCGGCAGAGAGAAGCCTCAGAAGGGGTACATACTGGCTCAGTCTCTGGCTGACACAGCCTTATTTATTTCAAGGCGTCGCCTTCTCTTTTCTATGGCCAAACTCTCTAAAATGTCACCAGTCTTATTTGTGTCCAGTTTTGCCCTATCAAGCGATGGCAAAGCATCCTTCCAAAAATGTCTGGATCCAGATCTTGATCAGCTCCAAATGTTGATCATTTCTAAGTTGGACTGTGCCCCATCTGTGGTTAAAAATGTCACGCAAATCTTTTGCGTGAGCACGTCAAGAAAGAAAACGCAGACGAACCAAACCAATCACGTAGCCTTCTTGCAGGAGGTAAACGAACGTACAGATAATGTCTGTGAGGCTGAAGCTCAGGGTTCAGACCACTCGGACTTGTTCATTTCCTACACGCTGACATCAGATCGCCACGGATTTTTGCAGTTATTTGCTGTCGGCACAGCAGGCCCACAATGTCAAATCTCAGGCGTTTTGTAAATGCATGAACAAGTTCTTACAAGATTGTCTATTTAAGTAGTAGTATTAGTATTTAGTATACCAAATATTAAATGTAGAGATACTCTACAGTTTTTTTTTGGCAGCAGTAGAATAAAAATTTTACACAGTACACCTATAGGAGCTTTTATGATATTCCATTTTAAATCCATAGGCATTAATATGGAGTCGGTCCCCCCCCCTTTGCAGCTGGGAAAGCTTTCTGGAAAGTTTCTTTGGGATTTTTTTTTTTGCCCATTCGTACAGAAGAGCGTTTGTGAGGTCAGACGGTGATGTTGTACGAGAGGGCCTGGCTTGCGGTCTGTTCTAGTCCTTCCCACAGGTGATGGATGGGGTCGAGGTCAGGGTTCTATGCAGGTCAGTCAGGTTCTTCACACCAAACTTGTCCAACCATGCCTTCATTGGAGCTTGCGTTATGCCTTATCCCTTCTCAACCAAACTTTGCAGTTGGCACAGTGCAGTCAGACAGGTAGCAGTCTCCTGGCGTTCACCAAACTCAGTCATCCATCAGACTGCCAGAGAGAGAAGTGTGATTTGTCACTCCACAGAACACATTTCCACTTCTCCAGAGTCAAGTGGGAGCTCGCTTTACGCCACTCCATCCAACGCTTGCATTGAGCTTGGTGATGTCAGGCTTGCGTGCAGCTGCTCAGCCGTGGAAACCCACGCCATGAAGCTGCTGTCTCTCAGTTTTTGTTGTTGTCTTTTTTTTTTTGTTTATGCCAGAGGAGATTTGAAACTCTGCAGTCACTGAGTCATTAGAAAAATACCCCTCAGCACTCGGCAACTCCGTGTAACTTTATGTGGTCTGACACTTCTTGGCTGAGGTGCTGTCGTTCCTAAACGCTTTTACTTTGCAATAATACCGCTTACAGTTGATGGTGGGATATCTAAAGGGAAGAAATTTCACCAACAGACTTTTTGCAGCTGTGGCATCCTATTACAGTTCTTTATGATGACTCATTCTTTCACAACTGTTTGTAAAGGCAGACCGCATTGCTAGCTGCTTGATTTTATACACATATAGCAATGGGACTGACTGAAACTGAATGACCGAATTCAAATAAATAATACTTTTGTCCATAGTGTATCTCGCCTCCAGTATTTCCTAAAAGATATTTCCACTTCAGTCTGCATTTCAGCCGCTTTTGTTCATGTTAACAACTGTTACTGACTGCTTTAGATTGAGAGATTAAATCCAGCAGTATGTTGCACACTAAGCAGTTATTAAGTATCAAGTTTCCCAAACAGTTGTCCTGCTGTAATATTTGTTGCTGCAGAGGTTTGTGCTGTCAACTCTCATAGTCAGGACGGATTTGAGAAGTTTTCATCTTCCCAGAACGGGAAAATTATTACTTAGAAGGTTTACAGTTTCCTCTGAGAACCTCACACGCACTGGATACTGCCCCTCGGCAGGCCTCTGGAACTTGGCCATTCAGAAGAAAGTGAGCCCTATTTTCATGTGGATTTTCAAATGAGGGACTGCGTAACTGGCAGAGGAGAAATATATATATATTTTTTTTTTTTTAAAATGTGAATCATGCAAAGTTACTGTAGTGGAATAAAAAGGAGCTGTACAGCCTCGTTTTAACTTGTTTGTAATCCATGTACACTGCTAAAAAAAAATCAAGGAACACTTTTTAATCAGAGGATAGCATCAAATCACTTGAAGTTGTGGGATATTGATGTGGTCAGTTAAGTAGTGGAGGGGGTTGTTAATCAGTTTCAGATGCTTTGGTGCTAATGAAATCAACAACAGGTGACCTACAGTAGAGGGGCAACAATGAGACCGCCCCCAAAACAGGAATAGTTCTACAGGTGGAGGACACTGACATTTTCCCTCCTCGTCTTTTCTGACTGTTTTATTAATAGTTTTGCATTTTGCTAGGGTCAGTGTCACTACTGGTAGCATGAGGTGATACCTGGACCCTACAGAGGTTGCTGAGGTAGTCCGACTCCTCCAGGATGGCACATCAATGCGTCCCATTGCCAGAAGGTTTGCTGTGTCTCCCAGCACAGTCTCAAGAACATGGAGGAGATTCCAGGAGACTGGCAGTTACTCCAGGAGAGCTGGACAGAGCCGTAGAAGGTCCTTAATCCATCAGCAGGACTGGTATCTGCAAGGAGGAACAGGATGAGCACCGCCAGAGTCCTACAAAATGACCTCCAGCAGGACACTGGTGTGAATGATCTCTGACCAAGCAATCAGAAACTTCATGAGGGTTTTTCTGAGGGCCCGATGTCCTGTTGTGAGCCCTGTGATCACTGCCCAGCACCGTGGAGCTGTATTTATAGGTATTCGCCATAGAATACCAGAATTGGCAGGTGCCCCACTGGCGCCTGATAATTTTCACATATCAGAGCAGGTTCACCCTGAGCACATGTGACAGATATGAAAGGGTCTGGAGAAGCCATGGAGAAAGTTCAGTGGTGGGTCAGTGATGGACTGGGGAGGCATATCAGGGGAGGGGCAAAGACCTCTGCAAATTGGGCAACGACACTCTGACTGTCATTAAGTATTAGGATGAAATCCTTGGACCCATTGTCAGACCCTACACTGGTGCAGTGGGTCCTGGGTTCCTCCTGGTGCACCAGAATGTGGTGAGAGCATGCAGACAGTTCCTGGAGGATGAAGGAATTGATGCCATCGACTGGCCCCCACCCTCACCTCACCTAAATCCAGTAGAACACCTGTGGGACTTTATGTTTCAGCCCAACCGACGCCGCCATGTTGCACCTCAGGCTGTCCAGGAGCTCGGTGGTGCCCTGGTCCCTCCCCAGGGCACCATCCGTCGTCTCATTAGGAGCACGCCCAGATGTTGTCAGGCGTGCATGCAAACATGTGGGGGCCATACAAACTACTGAGTACCATTTTGAGTTGCTGAATTATATTTTGGCAAAACGGACCAACCGCATCATTCTCTTTGAATTCAGCCATCTGTAGGTTGATAATTGATGTGGCGCCCCCCAGTCCGTACCAGTATTGATATCCAGCAGGATTTTTTTTTTTTTTTCGGCTCAGCTCTGATGTGCTTTCAGAGTGTTCCTTAATTTGTTTTGATCAGTGTAAAGTTCTGAGGCAGCTTTTATTAAACCAATTCGAGCTATTCAAAGTGCTTTATAAATGACAGCTGATGAGAGAGTTCAAATGTTCAATCCCCCATGCTCCCCTCTTTTCTTCACTATAAATTTCTACCTATTAACTTGTAAATGTATGAAGCAAAGAAGAACGAGCTCTGCTGTGCTTCAGTGTTTCCAAAGCTGAGGTTGACGTGACATTTGGACTCCAAAGTGCTGTCTTATCAGCCGGTCACTACGCAGGTTCAGTCCCAGGGCAGTGTATGCTGAGACTGAAAAACGGGTCAGATCTATTTAAGTCTGCCTCTAACTCTAGCCAGTGATTGCTAACCTTCTCCAGCCTAAGCAGCATCAGCCTCCGTGCTTACCTCAACCAATCGCAGATTGCCTACTCAATCCAATCACCAGCTTCCACCTACAACTCCCACCCTCCCTCTCTTCAGTTATGTAATCAGTGCAGCGCCTTTTCCAAGGCCTCTAAGCAGCCATTATGCAATAATTAACCAGCTGTCATCAAAATCCTCGCTCCTTTTGGCTGTGTGAAGACAGACGCGGAAGTGAGGGAGGGCAGAGAGAGCTAGATGGTGAGCTGACAGAGAGAGAGAGAGAGAGAGAGAGGGGTTGCAGGCCTGGTGTTGTGCTGATCTGCTGTCTAACACCTGTCATCAAGACCCCACTGGGCAGCTAAACGGTTTTATAACTGCAAATGTTAGTGTTATTTAAATCAGGAACGCTGACCTTAATCTTCTCGTTAGTGACTGTGATGCCCCCACCCCACCCCACTGCTGCTGCCGCCGCCGCCGCCGCCGCTGCTGCACGTTTAGATTTTAGCCACTTTGGATGAGCTTAGAAAGATCAAGCGTAGCCTCACCTTTCCAGATGTTCAGCTGGTTTCCTGAGACAAGCAGGAACGCGCTGTGGGTCTGGTTGTCTCGGCTGAACCGTAATTTTTATCAGTTTGGTTTTAAAATGCTGCCACAAAAAATATTCAAAGAAGATTTGACCTGAGAGAGAAATTAGAGTGGATTTCTGTGACGTGATGCACTGTTTTTCTGTGTGAAGGTAAAGAATATGCTTAAAGTAGTAAAAAGCCAAAAGTTGTTCTTAATTATGGCTTATAACTAATCTGTAAAGCATTATTAGGTGGTTTATAAATTGTCCAATGAAGCCATTTAGAATTGCCCCTGTAATGTACTTTTGTTAGCGATCGGTCTTTTGATCCGTTATGATTTTGACTTTATTGTAACAGAAAATTTGAACATACTTATTTTCCTTCTTTTAATCCTATCATCAAAATAACTAATAGCTTTCAGACCTCCCTTCGGCTGCTCCCTTCTGTTCTCCCCAAGGGGTCACCGCGGCGGATTAATCCGCATTGGTAGTTTGGCAGAGGTTTTACGCCGGATGCCCTTCCTGACGCAACCCTCCATGGTGAGAGGGGCTTGTGTCCCCACCTGGAATCGAACCAGGGACCTTTCACTAACAGAGGGGAATTATGAATAATATTTATAATTACTAGCTGGACATGAGTGCCATGATAACAGAAGTACTTCAGTTTGATGCAACAAGAAAGTGAGCTGGAATAACTGTTCCCAAAGGTGATGGTAAGAATGTTGTCTATCACTGTCACACTGTCAGTGCTATTGTTCTGGCTCATCCTGATGTTGACTGTGACTATGTTGAGAAATCCTTGCTCACTGTTTTCCCAGTATCTAACCATTTGTGGATTCTCCAGAGCAATCTCCTACAACTATCAGTTAATTTTAAAGCTTTTCTCCCCTCTATACAGCATAGATGATATACAGTCTATGCCCTTTACTCATATACAACCAGAGGATTTTTTAAACTACAAAACTGTATAGAGAATATATTTGCTTACATGACCAGCACTGTTAACTGTGAGAATAATCCATTAGAAAAACTTTTTCCAGACTACAGCATGACACTGCTAGAGAATTTTTGCTCATTCTGGCTCTGGTGGCAGGGGGCCAAATGCACAGACTTTGTTTGATTAATGAGCAGTGACATGTAGCTACATTGACCTATGGTGAGAGTACTGCTTGCATATCAGGAAAACAATAGACTGATAGAATCTGCCCTGAACTCGAGCTATGAGGTCTTGCGACAGAGCAGCTACAGAAAATGCACCATGCCCTCACTGACAAATTGGGCAATGTGAAGATAATGGCTACTTGTGCAACATGAACTGAGTCATAATGAGTGCCAATGTACTAAGTCATAATAGTGACTACTTGAAGCCATCTCAGATAAGATGAATCAAATGGGAGCCTCACTGACATTATACAAGACTGAACCCATTAGTTTAATTGTCATGAGGAGTGCTACCTGTTTAGTAATAAGTAAACATATTCTCAAGTCTCAGATAATTGCTCTTCAGATTGCTGTCAAAATAGGTACAGTTGTCTGAACTTCAAAAAATATAGATTCACAAGCCAGTGCCACTAAATGGGCAAGGGGACTTTAAAACAGCTGCAAGAGTGCCCAAATTGAAGAAAAATGTAATATGAAATTTTTAATTTTTCCTTTATTTCTGTTTTACCTGTCCTTAAAGTTCTGGTTATTTCTGATTTGTCACGCTCTCTTTTAAATCTGTCTTTTCTTTTTGTTTGCTGATATTATGGGAGTGCGGGATTAAATGGACTTCCTATCTCAATAAAATGTTTTCACCTCAGGTACATCTTGATATTGATTATGATCTTTGTTGTGAAATCTTTGTTGCCTTCCTACTAAAAGCATGATGATCCATGCATTCTCCAGGGGAAATTCCATTCTCCAGGGGATGGTTGACTCCAGGTATTCAAACGCCTTCATTACCTCTGGTCTTTGCATCTTCAGGAATGGAAATGTTTGGAGAGATAAAGTATTGTAGAGATGCACGACTGCACCAACTGAACAATGTCACCTCTCTTGTGCTCTGTCCATTACTTTGGATGGTTGATCCCAGGTATCTAAATTCATCCAACTTTACTACTTCTACTCCTTGCATCTTCACCATTCCATCTGCCTCCCTCACATTCACACACGCATGTATTCTGCCTTGCTTCTACTGACTTTCATTCCTCTTCAATGTCATCTGCAAACATCATAGTCCACGGAGACTCCTGCCGGACCTCATTTCTCAATTTGTCCATCACCATTGCAAACAAGAATGGGCTCAGAGCTGATCCCTGATGTAATCCCACCCCCACCTTCAACGCATCTGTCACTATATATGTATATATATATATATATATATGTATATGAATGTAAACCAGCCACAGGGGCCCACAAGCCAGTGTAGTCCTAGTGCCGGTTCCAAGCCCGGGTAAATGGTGAGGGTTGCGTCAGGAAGGGCATCCGGCGTAAAAACTGTGCCAAATCAAATATGCGGATTCATAACACGACTTCCATACCGGATCGGTCGCG